>JAODUO010000635.1:242500-258822 GCA_025642075.2 Ridgeia piscesae
TGGCAAATGTTTAGAGACGCAGTAGCTGAATGTTGGGCACAGAATGTAGATGACTATTAGTTTGAATTAGACAATACAGGCAACAGCTTCATATACGATGTAAACAAGATTTAGTAATGGCACATACCTTTCTGAAACATCGCCATCTGATCGCAATTATTTTATGAGAACGACTGGTGTATATCATAGAATTAATAGTTGCCCAGTAGTGCAGTGGTGCAGTGGTGCAGTGGTGCAGTGGTGCAGTGGTGCAGCGGTGCAGCGGTGCAGTGGTGCAGTGGAGCACTGGTGCACTGGTGCAGTGGCTAGAGATTCGGATTCTCAACTACGAGAAGCCGGGTTTGAATCCTGTGCTGCTGTCAAACTTTGGTCAAGTTGTTTTACTCTGCATTGCTCCGGTTCATTCAGTTGTATGAATGAGTACCTGGCTATAGAGAGGGGTGGATGTTTGTGTACGGATAGTATTCGCGCATTATTGGATGCGTTCTAGATAAGCCGAGATGGTGTTCGATTGAACAGGTCTGCCAGGGAGTAAAGTGTAAAGCGCTTTGAGCAATCCGAAAGATTGGATACCGCACTATATATGAACTCACCTTAATCTTATTTTAAATGGGTTAGTTCTTTCTTACCTGCGTATTTGTGTCGATAAGCTGGTACAATACAGATAAGTTTCCACGTTCTTTGTAGATATATTTTGATGCGTGTATCATGTCAAACAGTAGACAGCTGGCATACGATATGTGGCACCGCCTCTGGTCAAGTGTAATTTATACTTGACGGGTATTTAGCTCACATTGACGTAGCTATTCACTCTACACACGTGTGTATTTATAGATTGTTGACAGGCGAAAACTTATCCAGATCCGCGCGCAACGTTCCTTACGCAACGTAAGACGCTCATTTGTCACATGTCCACATGTATATTTATGTCACTAGCTTGCGTTGTCCTGTGCTTTGCTCATAACACTTTGAATTATGCATGATTTGCGAACCAAAAGGTGTACATACCACACACATAAAGGTATACAAAGGAAAAGGTGTCCTTACTGTTAACGCGTTGTGTCTGAATACTCGTAAATAATCAGAGGTGTATGTTCGCACTTGAACCACCGATAGCATTCTTTAATTTGACGCAACCAGGGTTCTCCTGACCTTGAAGCAACCAGGGTCTATTCACATCAGCGGCCATCCGGGTTCTCTAACATCTGAGTTAATCAGGGTCGTCTCTCAGATGAGATAAGCTGGATCCTCTCACGTCATATATAACTTGGGTCTTCTCACAAAGGTGCGAACCTGGGTCATTGTAGACCTGAGGCAATTTGGGTCCTATCATCTGTAGCAACCAGGGTCCCTTTACACATGACGCAGTTTGGGTCCTCCCACAACCTGGGTGCTCGCTCTCACCTGAGATAGTGATAGCTGTAGATAGATAGCTGTAGATAGATAGCAGGGTTATCTCACACTTGAAACAACCAGGGTTATCATACACTATAGGCAACTGGTTCCTATTTACCAACGCAAACCAATATCCGCTTAAAACAATGGTCCTATTTCATTGATTAATTCTAGGTATCCTTGCATACCCAACATCTTTGTTCACTTGAGAGCCCTGGGTCTCGTGCACTTGAAGCAACCACGAGTACTTTCGCATGGCCCTGCACGTGTTGTTGTTTCGGGCATGCCGGCCATGCCGTTGTCGAGCTTACATTTTCCAATCGTTATAAACTTTCCGATTGACGTTTCTGAGCATGCGCGATAAATGTAAAATCATCAACGTGCAGCGAAACGACAAAGCATTTTTGGTATAAATGCCACGGGCTGTTCGTTAACTCTCCTTTGGTGATTACTGTGAAGAGTTGCTTAAAATGTCGTTCAATACAATAACATCTTACGTTTGTCACGGATTATGGCGCACTAGAGTGACGTGATTTGCGCTTGCTCTCAAAACATGCCTCAAAACTTGTTTGCCTCGTGTTAATTTGCGACAAATAACTTTGTAGAGAGGTTATACACATCCTAACGAACAACCCGTAGTATTTATATGCCATAAATGCATTGTCCTTTCGCTGCACATTAATGATTTTAAATTTATCGCGCATGCGCAGAAACGTCAATCGGAACGTTTATAACGCCGGAAAAATGTAAGCGCTACACCGTACCTCGAGGCTGAGTCACAGATTACATACATTGACCGCATTTTCCGCTTGAGACAGAACGACTGGCTGAAATACTAGGCATGCCTGGGAAATGATTGGAATGGTGATACTATTACCATTTGTGTGCATGAAGTTACACAAACAAACAACCTATGATTGACAGCCGAGTCTCTGTACCAGTGCCCAGGCGATTAGTTGAATGACGGCGTGACATTGGATAGGGCCGAATCTATTCATAGTTCCTATCATAGTTCGCCGTTCAAATAGATTCCAATGACTGCACCTTTTATCTTTGCTTTGGTGAACACCGGTCGAGATAGATAGATGGAATATACTGGCTTAAATAGCGACCTGCATGAAAAAGAGGGCTAAAGTTATATTGGAATGAATTGGTAATATTACGAAAACAATAAATATACGTACAGTGCGTTACTGAAATGAACTTATAATCGACAGTTCGATTGTGTTAGAACATTATTTTCAGTTCGTAATGTCAAGCAATACACTGTATGCAATATAGAATGCAAATAACAAGACGCCATGCAGTCCCTCTGGCTGTTCGAGGTTTCGAAATTGGGCAATCTGGAAGCGAATATTTAGAAACGCAGTATAGTATAGTATAGCGTGGCTGAGTGTTGGACACATTATGTAGACGATTTTCACATCATATTTTATTGGTTAAACTTGGAGTACACTAGTAATAGCTCTATACACTTTGTAAATATAATTCAATAAGGGCGTATGTCTTCTTGAAACATCGAAATCTGATGGGAACTGTTTTATGAGAACGGTTGATATTTATCATTTTATAATTATCAAAAAAAATTGCATACGCTATCGTGAGTATATATAAGTGTTAATTTCATTTCACCGACCGAACTTCAATATTTAGAACTGGCAATGACGTGACTGTAAATACCCGTGGTTAGTTACCTTGCGCGAGACAATAGTGCAGGTGGCGACGATTAACACAGTTCGTTCTTTCTCTATCTTTGGATCCACGTCTCAGTCAGTTTGGAAATATCGGGCTGGAACTCAGCCATACCGATTAACTCAGCCACACCGTTGACCTCAGCTACGCCGATGAATTCAGCGACATTGATCAGCTCGGCCACACAGATCAACTCAGCCACATCGATCAACTCAGCCACACCGATCAACTCAGCCACATCGATCACCTCAGCCGCACCGATCAACTCAGTCACATCGATCACCTCAGCCACACCGATCACCTCAGCCGCACTGATCAACTCAGCCACATCAATAAACTCTGCCACATCAATCACCTCAGCCACACCGATCAACTCAGCCACATCGATAAACTCAGCCACATCGATCACCTCAGCCACACCGATCAACTCAGCCACACTCGATCACCTCAGCCACACCGATCAACTCAGCCACATCGATCAACTCAGCCACACCGATCAACTCAGCCACACCGATCACCTCAGCCACACCGATCAACTCAGCCACATCGATCAACTCAGCCACACGATCAACTCAGCCACACCGATCAACTCAGCCACACCGATCACCTCAGCCACACCGATCAACTCAGTCACATCGATCAACTCAGCCACACCGATCACCTCAGCCACACCGATCAACTCAGCCACACCGATCAACTCAGCCACACCGATCACCTCAGCCACACCGATCAACTCAGCCACATCGATCAACTCAGCCACACCGATCACCTCAGCCACACCGATCAACTCAGTCACATCGATCAACTCAGCCACACCGATCACCTCAGCCACACCGATCAACTCAGCCACACCGATCAACTCAGCCACACCGATCAACTCAGCCACACCGATCAACTCAGCCACACCGATCAACTCAGCCACACCGATCAACTCAGCCACACCGATCAACTCAGCCACACCGATCAACTCAGCCACACCGATCAACTCAGCCACACCGATCACCTCAGCCACACCGATCAACTCAGTCACATCGATCAACTCAGCCACACCGATCACCTCAGCCACAACGATCAACTCAGCTACACCGATCACCTCAGCCGCAACAATCAACTCAGCCACACCGATCACCTCAGCCACACCGATCAACTCAGCCACATCAATCAACTCAGCCACACCGATCAACTCAGCCACACCGATCACCTCAGCCACACCGATCAACTCAGCACACCGATCACCTCACCACATCGACCACCTCAGTCACACCGATCACCTCAGCCACACCGATCAACTCAGCCACACCGATCAACTCAGCCACACTGATCACCTCAGCCACACCGATCAACTCAGCCACATCGATCAACTCAGTCACACCGATCACCTCAGCCACACCGATCAACTCAGCCACACCGATCAACTCAGCCACACCGATCAACTCAGCCACATCGATCAACTCAGCCACACCGATCAACTCAGCCACACCGATCAACTCAGCTACACCGATCAACTCAGCCACACCGATCAACTCAGCCACACCGATCACCTCAGCCACACCGATCAACTCAGCCACACCGATCACCTCAGCCACACCGATCAACTCAGTCACATCGATCAACTCAGCCACACCGATCAACTCAGCCACACCGATCAACTCAGCCACACCGATCAACTCAGCCACACCGATCAACTCAGCCACACCGATCAACTCAGCCACACCGATCACCTCAGCCACACCGATCAACTCAGCCACATCGATCACCTCAGCCACACCGATCAACTCAGCCACACCGATCAACTCAGCCACACCGATCACCTCAGCCACACCGATCAACTCAGCCACATCGATCAACTCAGCCACACCGATCAACTCAGCCACACCGATCAACTCAGCCACACCGATCAACTCAGCCACATCATCAACTCAGCCACACCGATCAACTCAGCCACATCGATCACCTCAGCCACACCGATCAACTCAGCCACACCGATCAACTCAGCCACACCGATCAACTCAGCCACACCGATCAACTCAGCCACACCGATCAACTCAGCCACACCGATCAACTCAGCCACACCGATCAACTCAGCCACACCGATCACTCAGCCACATCGATCAACTCAGCCACACCGATCACCTCAGCCACACCGTTCACCTCAGCCACACCGATCAACTCAGCCACACCGATCAACTCAGCCACACCGATCAACTCAGCCACATCGATCACCTCAGCCACACCGATCAACTCAGCACACCGACCACCTCAGCCACACCGATCAACTCAGCCACACCGATCAACTCAGCCACACCGATCAACTCAGCCACACCGATCAACTCAGCCACAGATCAACTCAGCCACATCGACCAACTCAGCCACACCGATCAACTCAGCCACACCGATCACCTCAGCCACACCGATCAACTCAGCCACACCGATCACCTCAGCCACACCGATTAACTCAGCCACACCGATTAACTCAGCCACATCGATCAACTCAGCCACACCGATCAACTCAGCCACACCGATCAACTCAGCCACACCGATCACCTCAGCCACACCGATCAACTCAGCCACATCGATCACCTTAGCCACACCGATCAACTCAGCCACATCGATCAACTCAGCCACATCGATCACCTCAGCCACATCGATCACCTCAGCTACACCGATCAACTCAGCCACATCGATCACCTCAGCCACACCGATCAACTCAGCCACATCGATCACCTCAGCCACACCGATCACCTCAGCCACACCGATCAACTCAGCCACACCGATCACCTCAGCCACACCGATCAACTCAGCCACACGATCAACTCAGCCACACCGATCAACTCAGCCACATCGATCACCTCAGCCACACCGATCAACTCAGCCACATCGATCACCTCAGCCACACCGATCAACTCAGCCACATCGATCACCTCAGCCACACCGATCAACTCAGCCACATCGATCACCTCAGCCACACCGATCAACTCAGCCACACCGATCACCTCAGCCACACCGATCAACTCAGCCACACCGATCAACTCAGCCACACCGATCAACTCAGCCACACCGATCACCTCAGCCACACCGATCACCTCAGCCACACCGATCACCTCAGCCACACCGATTAACTCAGCCACACCGATTAACTCAGCCACACCGATTAACTCAGCCACACCGATCACCTCAGCCACACCGATCAACTCAGCCACACCGATCAACTCAGCCACACCGATCAACTCAGCCACACCGATCAACTCAGCCACACCGATTAACTCAGCCACACCGATTAACTCAGCCACACCGATCAACTCAGCCACACCGATAACTCAGCCACACCGATTAACTCAGCCACACCGATTAACTCAGCCACACCGATCAACTCAGCCACACCGATCAACTCAGCCACACCGATCAACTCAGCCACACCGATTAACTCAGCCACACCGATCAACTCAGCCACACCGATCAACTCAGCCACACCGATTAACTCAGCCACACCGATCAACTCAGCCACACCGATCAACTCAGCCACACCGATCAACTCAGCCACAACGATCAACTCAGCCACACCGATCAACTCAGCCACACCGATCAACTCAGCCACACCGATCAACTCAGCCACACCGATCAACTCAGCCACACCGATCAACTCAGCCACACCGATCAACTCAGCCACGATCACTCAGCCACACCGATTAACTCAGCCACACCGATCAACTCAGCCACACCGATTAACTCAGCCACACCGATCAACTCAGCCACACCGATCAACTCAGCCACACCGATCAACTCAGCCACACCGATCAACTCAGCCACACCGATCACCTCAGCCACACCGATCAACTCAGCCGCACCGATCAACTCAGCCACACCGATTAACTCAGCCACACCGATTAACTCAGCCACACCCTCAACAATTATAATGTATACTTAAAAAATATACATATAAAACACACTGGCCATTTTCAAATGTTGCTTGGTTATATCAGCTGGTACACCAATTATCAAAACACTGTAAAATTAGTCAACATTAAGGCAACTTTTAAAACAGCTTGTGGAATACTGACCAACATCATCACGCAAGTCAGGGCCGTTTGCTATGCAAACTAGCCCTGGCAAATCTCCTACGAGAAGTGCGTGATTTTTGCCAAGTCGAGTTAGTTTATTGTCTTCTCCAATTGTGAGGCTTCACCCGTAGGAACAGCGCTAACACTCGCCCCAATGTGACGACGGATTCACACAATTCCAGTATAACGACCCGTCCACTCAATCATTGTGTATTTCAATATGTTCTTCTACACACCAAACATTGTTTGTAGCACTGGCAGTGTGTGGCTGAAATCACCCACGATTGTTATTTGACCGGAAGCCGACCACATTTCTCGTGGATTTGTAACAATAATTATAATATTTCTATATCATTGAAAATTCAACCTCAGAGCGCATCGCAACAAACAACGCCACCTGGCGTAATCATAATCAGTCCTGTTTCTTGCCATTTGTGATTTTGAAGGGCCGTGAGAGGATGTTGCTGTGCCTCATTCGGCCCAGTTGATCTTCCTTTAGCTGAATGACCATGGTTAGGAACTTTGGTGGACAGTCTAGCTTCCAAAGGATTTTCCAAAGTCCTTTTCTGCCCAGGGTGTCAATCACTTTTGTTAGGTCTACAAAGGTGATGAACAATCCTTTCTTTTGCTCTCGGCACTCTCTTGAATCGGGGAACCACTGACATGGCAAACACAATGGCAGTGATTCCCGGATTGACCCTAAAACCATATTGGCGCTCTCTTGGAAATGTTCTTCTGCTATAGTGAGTACAAGCCTGTTCAGTAATAATCTTGCTAAGATTTTGCCGGCGATGGAGAGAAGGGTTATCTCGCGGTAGTTGGAGCAATCAGACCTTTCCCATTTGTTCTTGTACAGGGTGATGATGACTGCTTCACGGAAATCTTTTCCATACTTCCAGCAGCAGACGAAGCATTCGTGGAGTTTGACATTGACGGCTTATCCTCCATTTTTCCAAACGTCTGGTGGGAAGCCATCGATGCCTGCAGCTTTTCCACACTTCAACTGGTCTATGGCTTTCACAGTCTCTGGCAATGTTGGAGTCTTACTTCGAAGAAGGTTGCATAAGTGTATGTAAAATTTGCCTTTTTCGGCAGTATCTGCCTGGAGAGTTGGACCAGAGAATGGCTTGCAGCTGAACACTAAGTGACAGACGCATATAAACGTTGGCTGTGGTGGATTATTGCTCAAGACCATTTGACGCAAAAACTATCAACTAGTGCTGCACTCTAGCGGAATGACTGTTTATATATGTACATTGTGTGTGTGTGTGTGTGTGTGTGTGTGTGTGTGTGTGTCGTGGTGCGTGGTGGTGGTGCGTGCGTGCGTGTGTGTGTGTTTGTGTGTGTGTGTGTGTGTGTGTGTGTGTGTTGTGTGTGTGTGTGTGTGTGTGTGTGTGTGTGTGTGTGTGTGTGTGTGTGTGTGTGTGTGTGTGTGTGTCCACCCCATCGAAGTTGAGCTTTCTTCAGTAAAGAATGAATACTTTGCAGCCCTGCACGCTTGAGGACCTCCGTGTCTGGGATCATGTCTTGCCAGGTGATGCGAAACAATCTGGGCAAGCAATTGATATGGAATATGTTTAACTTCCTGGCGAGCCTACAGTAGACTGTCCATGTTTCGCATATACATATATAATATATATATATATATATATATATATATATATATATATATATATATATATAAATATATATATATATAAAATATATATAATATATATATATATATATATATATATATATATATATATATATATATATATATATATATATATATATATATATATATATATATATATATATATATATATATATCATATATACATATATATATATATATATATTTGTATATGTATGTATATATATGTATATAAAAAATACACACATATATATATATACATATATATACATATGTATATATAATGTGTATGTATATGTATATATATATACGGCTTTAGAGGTCATGTTCATGGTTAGGTCAGAAAGTAAAATATCGCCGCAGACGATGTATTATTATTATCGTTGTATAACACCCATTTTTGCGTAATTGTTAATTATATTATATAACCCAGATGACCTATTTACATATAAGTTAATACTAGTACGAATATTTCATACTATCCTTCAATCAATAAAGTACAAATCCCATAAAAGACGCATACTACCTCTCTGCGCACGTACGTAAAAAGCAATGTCAATGTGGTCAACTGAATATTAAATCAGTAAACTATAACACCAGATATTTATGACCTGACGATTTTTATAGTATGTAACATGTTTAATGCCATAACGGTACACTTGTTCAATTTGTTTCATCAGCAAGGATTGCTGTGAATGCCACGAGAAAAATACAAGATGGCGCTGTTGACCAGGAGTCTGTCTCACACGTCTGATACTACAGCCAGTACATTGTGACAGTTGTTTCCTATATGTGTGTAATAGTAACACATACTCAAGGGAGTCAAGCAATTTAGATCTTACCTCTTTAGATCTTACCAGCCATTGTAGAATACTACCTTGAACAGAACACCGTGTCTCGATCAGCATACAATATCACTATATTGTTGTAACAGACAAGGGATTCACTTCAGCTATTTCCTGTTAAAATCTGTCTCAAAACTTGTTTGCGTCGTTTTAATTTGAAACAAATAACAGCAACTTCTTACAGTGTCCGGTATAAAATATGCACTATATTGTTCAAACAGACCAGGGATTCACTTCAGTAATTTATGAATGGGTCCATTGTAGCACACACATGACAGTATGCGACATTGACATGTGAACACTGCTGCAGAATGTTTGCAGCAGAGTGTGAATATTTATACACTACACTTCCATGTCATGGTTGATTGGGCAATCGAATGTAAATATGTATGTATATACATATGATACCCAAGGTGGCTGTATAACATTTACGAAATGCTTAACTGTTCAGAGTATATTGTCAACAGTTTTTCTTTTTATGTGATTGACTCCCAAAGAAACTTAAGCAAACAATATTCCATGAGGTTTGGTTCAGCTGAGAAATATTATGAACTATATTGTTGTCATAACCATTATGACTTATGTCACCGCGTTTATGTTGAAATGAAGGATATCTCATATGTGGTTAAAGAAATCCGATTCCCACGGTTAGGCCCTACACTGCATCACTCAGATTCTGCCACACGTAAGCATAACAAGCAGAACATGCAGTTTTCACGAAACAAAAAACAAATCATTATGGCAACGTATACAAATTATTAATCAGAACTACCTATGTTATCAAGGGCGTGCAACGAAAGAGTCAAATAAATTGTTTTTAGTTCAATCTATTATTTGTAAGTTTATTTGCTATTAAAACGTGTCTCAAAACCTGTTTGCGAAGTTTTAATTTGAAACAAATAACAGCAACTTCTTACAATGTCCGGTATATCTGACCAGAGGTGATCCACCGATATAATCGTAATGAGACAGAAACCGAGAACGTGACTATAAACTATATTATCAGCTATTGCGCTTACGTAAATATGGTATCCGAGCGGTAGCACTAGTATGAAGCCATATAAATACTAATAAGACGATTATCATAAAGGTGTAATATATATTTACTAATAAAACTTCCCCAGCCGCTTTAGTTGAAAACAACTAGAACTGTCACCAATCTGGTGACACAGCTTTATGAAGCCCACCACAACCTGCCACACAGAAGAAACAGACTATGTCCAAACACATCGCCAGAAGAGCTGAGACCATTCCACACAGCAGCAGCACGAGAGTCCACCAACAATCGCAGAGGGCCAAACGTTAATTCTAACAGACACCCCAGTTAAAACCAAGTTGGACAGGGAGATGGAAGCCATACAGGCATAACAATGAAAAAGACGTCAAAGGTCCCTGCAAAATGTCCTCCAACCCAAAAGGTTGTCATTAAGAACTATGAAACAGCATCAGATAGTGAAAGTAATGAGGAACAACCCATCCTAAATGACACAAGTGATGACGATTTGGATGACTTTATGGACTTCAATGACAACATTTGCAAAGAGAACCTAATAAGGGGATGTATGTTCTTGTCCGATATGAGAAAAACATATATAGTTCACTTCGTAGGCTTCGATCATCAATGCTGATGCAGCGGAAAATTATACTGTGGATGTAGAATGTCTCAAAAGACATGAAAACATGATCAGTGTGTCTTTATTTTCCCAGTGACTGATGATTAAATACAACCTGGATAGTGTAGTGGTTAGCACATCACGCTCAGGGAAGACATGGTATAGTAAGTAAGTAAAAGTTTAATTTCCTGATGGTAATCATGTGACGTGGTAAGTCGTGATTTTCAATGGGCCATCATCACCCAACACTCTTACATGCATATATTACACGCACGCACGCACGCACGCACGCACGCACGCACGCACGCACGCACGCGCGCGCGCGCGCGCACGCACTAATAGTAATAAATAAATAAGAAATATGTCATTAAACCGTTTTAGCACTTTAGGGCAGTTATATAGAATTCGGACCCCCCAAAATGTTGCCATTATAACTACATCTTTGCCAACATTTAATACTTGATTTTATTAATTCAATCAGTTAACATCATCTCGCGTATAGTTGTGTTATATAAACAGCGCGTCTTAGCATACTTTCGAGGACGAAAAGACAGCGCGGTCGGCATAAACAAACTGTTTATCGCTCATCCCATGTGCACGGCGCAGTGACACATGCACCGCTGCGCTTGTGACTGGCACAAATCGGAGCGCTGTAGCCTATATGGGTCTCAAAATGCAATATTTATGAAACATAAATATACCTTGTTGATTGATCATGTTTAGAATTAGAGTTTATGTTAGGTATCCAATAGGCAAACATTCAGTTATAAAGGCAAAATTGAGGTGGGTCCGAATTCTACATAAAAATGATCATATGTGCCCGCTTTTAGCAAATGTTCAGTAAACAGTGCAGTTTTAGCACAACACAGTGTCATTCAAAACATTCGTGTTATACTAACTCTTCAAATTGATCGACAACACCTCATAACCGACTCGTACGCTGAAATTGAGCCACGTTTTCTCTAAAAAACGAAATCTACCAATTTCTACGGTTAGTTCCATTCTTTGTTTTTGACAGAGTTTGTCTGAGAAACGGCTTGGAGCGCACTCTTGACTTGACTTCTGTGACCTCCGTGAGAATGAGAATGGATTGAAACATGAAATTCTAAACACGGAGCACCGAATACAGTGTCACGTGAGTAACGTTGAGTGACGTCATAGACCAGAACGTGACTTGGCAACTAACGACGTCAAGGAAACACTACATTTTATGGAAACATTCGGCGTTTCGGTTCATCGGAAGTGATTTGCACAAAGTCGACAAATCAGCGTTAGTTGCAATTAATGGAGCCGTGTCAATGTTGACGAAAGCGTTGTTGAAGTATCTGACGTTCAAAGTAGCGATAGCCCATACAGAAGACTCGTAACGGCGCGTAAACATTACAGTATGAGGCAACTACGTGACCGACAGTGAGTAAATTGGATATATCACTTATCAGTTTGTTGATATTAGTGTTGTACTCCCGATAACAACAGACACTACAGTTCTGATAAGAGACTTGTGCGCCCTGTATTTTGTATATGCCGTATGACTAATGCTAGGCTATGGTTGAATATTAATTGTACGCAAGCGCGTTTTGTACGAACCCATACAGACCTTACAGTTTATTGCAACACCGTGGCGTGATTATATAGCCGGAACTAGCTCACTGCGCATAACATTAATACAATAGAGATAGAGGCACTCCGACAATAATGTGTACACTTTATGCAGTATTTAATTGGCATTGAATATTTGGAGTATGTATATCACATAATTAAGTGCCCCTGGCCTTGATTCGGAACCAGTTTCCATTCTTAACTTATTGTTTCCTTAATATGTAATTAACTTGTAATAGGTTTACTGTAGTGTAACTACTGACTATGAGCGCATGCGAATTTGCATTTCTGTTAAAATAATAAGAATTATAACCTTAATGGGCCTACTCGGAAATTAATTATTGAAAGATCGTATGACTCGTCCCTAGATGGGGATACAGTGATGCCGCCACTGGGGCAACTGGTGACACTGGTGACGCCGCCGATGAAGCCGCGTCACTGGGGACAGTCACATTCTGTCAGTCTCAGCCACGGACAGTGCGATCAACTCACCAATCACATTCTGCCAGTCACCACCCTCACCACGATCAGTGCGATCAATTCACCAATCACATTCTGCCAGTCACCACCCTCAGCCACGGTCAGTGCGATCAACTCACCAATCACATTCTGTCAGTCACCACCCTCAGCCACAGTCAGTGCGATCAACTCACCAATCACATTCTGCCAGTCACCACCCTCAGCCACGATCAGTGCGATCAACTCACCAATCACATTCTGCCAGTCACCACCCTCAGCCACGGTCAGTGCGATCAACTCACCAATCACATTCTGCCAGTCACCACCCTCAGCCACGATCAGTGCGATCAACTCACCAATCACATTCTGCCAGTCACCACCTCAGCCACGGTCAGTGCGATCAACTCACCAATCACATTCTGCCAGTCACCACCTTCAGCCACGGTCAGTGCGATCAACTCACCAATCACATTCTGCCAGTCACCACCCTCACCACGATCAGTGCGATCAACTCACCAATCACATTCTGCCAGTCACCACCCTCACCACGATCAGTGCGATCAACTCACCAATCACATTCTGCCAGTCACCACCCTCACCACGATCAGTGCGATCAACTCACCAATCACATTCTGCCAGTCACCACCTTCAGCCACGGTCAGTGCGATCAACTCACCAATCACATTCTGTCAGTCACCACCCTCACCACGGTCAGTGCGATCAACTCACCAATCACATTCTGCCAGTCACCACCCTCACCACGGTCAGTGCGATCAACTCACCAATCACATTCTGCCAGTCACCACCCTCACCACGGTCAGTGCGATCAACTCACCAATCACATTCTGCCAGTCACCACCCTCAGCCACGGTCAGTGCGATCAACTCACCAATCACATTCTGCCAGTCACCACCCTCAGCCACGGTCAGTGCGATCAACTCACCAATCACATTCTGCCAGTCACCACCCTCAGCCACGGTCAGTGCGATCAACTCACCAATCACATTCTGCCAGTCACCACCCTCAGCCACGGTCAGTGCGATCAACTGGCTAATCACATTCTGCCAGTCATCACCCTCCGCCACGGTCAGGACGATCAACTAACCAATCACATTCTGCCAGTCATTACCATCAGCCACGATCAGTGCGATCAACTCACCAATCACATTCTGCCAGTCATCACCCTCAGCCACGGTCAGTGCGATCAACTGGCTAATCACATTCTGCCAGTCATCACCCTCCGCCACGGTCAGGACGATCAACTAACCAATCACATTCTGCCAGTCATTACCCTCAGCCACGATCAGTGCGATCAACTCACCAATCACATTCTGCCAGTCACCACCCTCAGCCACGGTCAGTGCGATCAACTGGCTAATCACATTCTGCCAGTCATCACCCTCCGCCACGGTCAGGACGATCAACTAACCAATCACATTCTGCCAGTCATTACCCTCAGCCACGATCAGTGCGATCAACTCACCAATCACATTCTGCCAGTCATCACCCTCAGCCACGGACAGTGTGATCAACTCACCAATCACATTCTGCCAGTCACCACCTTCACCCACGGTCAGTGCGATCAACTGGCTAATCACATTCTGCCAGTCATCACCCTCCGCCACGGTCAGGACGATCAACTAACCAATCACATTCTGCCAGTCATTACCCTCCATCACGATCAGTGCGACCAACTCACCAATGTTGCATATGAAAACGAAGTGCTATAATGCGTACTAAACTGCTGCATCTGACACAATCGAACTTAAACACATTCGACGCCCTGAATGAAAGAGATAATTTACATTTATTTTACAATATATATATATATATATATATATATATATATATATATATATATAATATGTTAGGATAATTCAACCTGATAAAAGGTTTAGGCCGGGGGCAGCATGCCGATGGTTAGAATAATTCAACCCGATAAGGATTGAGGCCGAAGGGGGGGGCGGCAAGACGAAAGTTAGGATAATTCAATCCGACAAAGGTTGAGGCCGGGGGCGGCATGCCGGTGGTTAGGATAATTCAACCCGATAAAGGTTGAGGCCGGGGGCGGCATGCCGGTGGTTAGGATAATTCAACCCGACAAAGGTTGAGGCCGGGGGGCGGCATGCCGATGGATAGGATAATTCAACCCGACAGAGGTTGAGGCCGGGGGGCGGCAAGCTGGTGGTTAAGATAATTCAATCCGACAAAGGTTGAGGCCGGGGGCGGCATGCCGTGGTTAGGATAATTCAATCCGACAAAGGTTGAGGCCGGGGGCGGCATGCCGGTGTTTAGGATAATTCAATCCGACAAAGGTTGAGGCCGGGGGGTAGCATGCCGGTGGTTAGGATAATTCAACCCGACAAAGGTTGAGGCCGGGGGCGGCATGCCGGTGGTTAGGATAATTCAACCCGACAAAGGTTGAGGCCGGGGGCGGCATGCCGGTGGTTAGGATAATTCAATCCGACAAAGGTTGAGGCCGGGGGGGGGGGCCATGCCGGTGGTTAGGATAATTCAACCCGACAAAGGTTGAGGCCGGGGGGCGGCATGCCGGTGGTTAGGATAATTCAATCCGACAAAGGTTGAGGCCGGTGGGGGGCGGCATGCCGATGATTAGGATAATTCAACCATACAAAGGTTGAGGCCGGGGGCGGCATGCCCGTGGTTAGGATAATTCAATCCGACAAAGGTTGAGGCCGGGGGGCTGCATGCCGATGGTTAGGATAATTCAACCCGACAAAGGTTGAGGCCGGGGGCGGCATGCCGATGGTTAGGATAATTCAACCCGACAAAGGTTGAGGCTAGGGGGGCGGCATGCCGATGGTTAGGAAAATTCAACCCGACAAAGGTTGAGGATAGGGGGCGGCATGCCGATGGTTAGGAAAATTCAACCCGACAAAGGTTGAGGCCGGGGGCGGCATGCCGGTGGTTAGGACAATTCAATCCGACAAAGGTTGAGGCTAGGGGGTGACATGCCGATGGTAAGGATAAATCGACTCGACAAAGGTTAAGGCCGGGGGGCGGC
>JAODUO010000636.1:0-15000 GCA_025642075.2 Ridgeia piscesae
CGTACGGTGTCATCTGTTGTCCGCCCATGAGACAGCTGGCCAACAGCCACCGCCACACGGACAGTGTCATCTTTTTCCCGCCCGTAGGTAGACAGCGGCCAACAGCCACCGCCCACGGTCGGTCATCTGTTGCCCGCCCGTAGGTGAAAACCCCAAAAAGCCAATACGGCTCTGTTGTCCGCCCGGGGAGACAGTGGCCAAAAAACCCCCCCAAACCCGTACATTTCACTGTTGCCCCCCGAGGTGAAAATCCAAAACACCGCCACAGTACATTTCACGGGCCGCCCGTGGTAGAAAACTGGCCAACAACCCCGCCACACCGTACAGTTTCTTTCCCCCAGGGAGACACCCCCACACCGCCACACCGTACAGGTCTTGGCCGCCCTAGGGAGACAACGGGCCCAAACAAAACCCCCCCAAGGGTCAGGTCATCTGTTGTCCGCCCTGGTGGAAAACGGCCAAACAACACCGCCACACGGTACAGTGTCATCTGTTGTCCGCCCTTTCCGGCCCAAACACACCCCCCACACGGCATGCATCTGTTGTCCCCCGAGGGAGAAAACCCAACAACACCCCACACGGTACAGGTCATCCGCCCGTGGGAGAAAACTGGCCAACAACCCCACCACACGGTACAGGCCGTTGTCCGCCCGAGGTGAGACAAGGGCCAAACACACCACCACACGGACAGGTCATCTGTTGTCCGCCCGTAGGTGAGACAACTGGCCAACACACACCCCAATACGGCAACCGCCCGGGGGAAACTCCCAAACACACACCGCCACACCGTCGGTCATCTTTGTCCGCCCGTAGGGAGAAACTCCCAAACCCCCACCGCCAACCGTACATTTCATTTTTGTCCGCCCGGGGGGAGCATACCAACCCCAACCGCCAACCGTACAGGCCCCGCCCGGGGGAACAGTGAAACCCCACCGCCCACGGACACACTGTTGTCCGCCCGAGGTGAGACAGCGGGCCCAACCCCCCCCCCCAACCGAAATTTCATCTGTTGTCCCCCCTTAAACAGCTGGCCAACCACCCGCCACCCCGTACGGGCGTCCTCCCCATCAACCTTTTCAACGAGACCATTTTCATTTTCCCTTTTGGGTTCGGGATGCCTTTCCATCGTGACGTCAGGGCGGGCCTGGCGCGGGGGGAAAAACCCGCTTTGGGTTTTTGGGGGGGACATACACAGTATTGTCGCACACAAGATACCCCGCGGTCATTCTTTCTTGCACGAAAAACCTTTGAATGCCGTTGACGAACGGGAGGTTTTTTTTGCAATAAATTTTTTGAATTTGAATTTAGTTTTGGGTTTTTTTTTTTTGTTTTTCGTGGGGGGCGTTTAAGCCTTAGCGAAAAAAATCAAAATTAACTTGAACGTTTAAATATCCCCCGGGCCCTGGGTTTTTTTTGCATGGGCACGCTTTTTTGTTCATGTTTGGCCGGGCGATAATTTTGACCCCAAACATAACATTGACAACCGTCTTACTTTCACTTGCAGTACGCACGGGAAAAAACCCCGCATGAGGAAAATTCGCGGTTTGACAATTGGCGCGAGAACGAGGCTGAGCCCGGGGTTCACGCCCGATTCAAGCGGGCCTTTTCGTCATGCGTTGGTTGGAAAGAACGTTGGAGAAGTGATTGGGCCGAAATATTTTGGACTGGGACGGGGCGAAGCGAAACGCTCTCCCGGTGAGGGACGACCCTTTTTGACGTTTGACCACATTGCGTTAGCATGGGACAGCAATTTGTTTTTATGCAGAAATTTAAAAAATTGGGACGAAAATTTGCACAGTTTCCTTATTTCCAAAAATTTCGGCAGAAAAATAGCCGTTTGACCCCGGGATTTAAAGGGGGATCACGCAATCCTGTTAAATTTTTTTGAACGATAAAAAACAGACTTGGGGTTTAATTTGCCCGGGTTTCGCCTTTTGACATTGTAGACATTATGACGGTTAAAAGTTATCAGGATGCGACCATTGGTTTTGTTGTTTTGATGTAATTTAGCCCCCTTTCTTTAAATGTTATCGTGGTATTGTGAGTACCACGTTTCGCTTTGTTTTCCCTAACAGGGACGATATTATCATAACTGAATTATATTTAAACTCACAGCAACCGATCAGCCACGACGTCTCATAAGCCGATGTTGATGCCTGCACAGAGGTGACCTCTAAGTTCTGCCCGCTGATTGAACCGCTGACTGCTGACTGACTCTGTTAAATACAAGTATACAAACTTTCAGAAATTTATTTGTCTTAAAGTAACACGAGACAAACAGGTTCAGAGACACGCTTTTAAGCAACCCGCAGACCACGTGACTTGAATTTAAACCTAGTTCCGCGCACGCGCAGAAACGTCGTTGTTAACGCCCGTCACTTGCTGGGTTAAGAAACAGTGCTGCCATCTAGTATCTATAGCGGCGTACACTCGATAGTAAAACACAATCGGCGTCGATCTACGGGACGCGAGGAGTGGTCCAGAACTGAACATAGAAATAGTTCTCGTTGTGTTGGGATTATATGTTTTAACACTGGCGTAGAGTTAGCCTTCAGACAATGACTTAAATGTGTGATATTTGCAGACGCATCTGGATGTATTGACCTACACTAGATGAGATTGATAGGGTGTATAAGAGTGCAATATTCAGACTAACATACAACCAACAGTGTGTTTTTATCTGATTACTAGCGTAGTGTGGGTTTAAAGACGAATACATGGTCTTACGCACATAATACTTTAATTTGGTCTTTAAAAGTGTTTGCGTCAGAATATTAAAGGTTGTCGAATGCGCACATGTCTGTGTCCTACACACTACATTGCTTTCGCATATGGGCGTGGACACAAACATGTGTCGTGGTCAGTTTAAATATACTTTGCATGTTATGTTAATTTTGCTAATTATTATTATCATGATAAGATAACTCATTTGATCGGCTTGCACATTTTCAATTCACGGTATAATCAACATTGGTATCAGTTGTTATGTATGGCGATATACCTTTATATAATACTACTAATATTCTTTTATTTGTTATCATTATTATGATATAAGATTAAGATTTTTTATCTCATGACGCCATGTTGGAATTCCACGACGAAATTATAATTATTTAATAATAATAATAATTAATATTATTAATATAACAATAATACTGTTTTATGTCTTGGTGAAACAGCGTTTTGCAAGTCCACGGCGAAATCGTTATTATTATAATTACTATAATAATAGTAATAATAATGTTATCTTTTAAAGAGACAACATGTTGCAATTCCACGACGAAATTTTAATTCTTCTTCTTATTATTATTATACATTTTTGAACTCTTGACGAGACATCATATTGCATTATTGGCCAGTTCGACGTTACTCGTTTCCCGGAAGACGATGGCTTAGTGCGGGGAAATGTAATCTCTCGCAGCCGACGTGACTTTACTCCCCATGTGCGGCCCGTGAGACTTTTAGTGGCAGAGATTATGCCAACGACGGAAGCGTATGCTTGGCGACTAGGTCGGATTACCATCCGGCCAGACGCACGTAAGCTTCCAAGTTCCGGGCAGAGTGGGACAGTGCGTTTTCAATTACTGCAGAACGCCTGAACGGAGATATCGCGTTCTTAGGATGACCAACAGTACGACGGGACACGTGTGGGTTATTGATTATTTGTGTTATATAATTTGATATGTTATTCATACTAGACTTCGTGACAGTTTCATCGTGTCAGTTTATATTTACCTGTTCGATTCGGTGTCGGTCTAGTGGTGGGTTCTGTTAGTAGTAATTCAGTGGAGGTTCCAAATGATTTGTATGTGCCGGAAGTGAATAATATATTTATGACGTTTTCATTTCTATTGAATCATTTATACAATTAGGTTATTTGTTGTCTGTGAAATGAAATAAAGAGACATACAATTAGGTTATTTGTTGGCGTGAAATGAAATAAAGAGACATACAATTGGGGTTTTTTGTTGTCTGTGAAATGAAATAAAGAGACATACAGTTAGGTTATTTGTTGGCTTGAAATGAAATAAAGAGAATACAATTAGGTTATTTGTTGTCTGTGAAAGGAAATAAAGAGACGTACAATTAAGTTATTTGCTGTCTGTGAAATGAAATAAAGAGATGTAGAATTATGTTATTTGTTGTCTGTAAATAAATAAAAACATAAATTAGATTAATTAGTGTTTGAAATGAAATAAAGAGACATAAATTATTATTTGTTTTCGTGAAATGAAATAAAAAGACATACAATTAGGTTATTTGTTATCTGTGAAATAAATAAAGGACATACAATTAGGTTATTTGTTTCGTGAAATGAAATAAAGAGACATACAATTAGGGTTTTTTGTTATCTGTGAAATAAAATAAAGGACATAAATTAGGTTATTTGTTGTCGGTGAAATGAAATAAAGAGACATACAATTAAGTTATTTTTTCGTGAATAAAAAAAAGAGACAATTTTAAAATTTGGTTATTTGTTGTCGGGGAAATGAAATAAAGAGACATACAATTAGGTTATTTTTTGTCGTGAAATGAAATAAAAGACATCAATTAGGTTATTTGTTGTCGTGAAATGAAATAAAGAGACATACAATTAGGTTATTTTTTTTGTCTGTTTGAAATAAAAAAAACTCTTTTATTTTTTCTGAAAAAATAAAAATAATTAGGGTTTTTTTTCTTTAAAAGAAAAAAAAATAACCAATTTAGTTTTTTTTCATTTTAAGAAAAAAAACCTAATTAGTTTTTTTTCTTTAGAAAAAAAATAAGTAGTTTTTTTTCTTTATGAAAAAAAACCTAATTTAGTTTTTTTTCTTTAAAGAAAAAAAACCTAATTAGTTTTTTTTCTTTAGAAAAAAAACCTAATTAGTTTTTTTTTTTCAAAGAAAAAAAACCAATTTTAGCTCTTTATTTTTTCAGAAAAAATAAAAGTATGTTTTATTTTTTTAAAGAAACAAAAACCTAATTTAGTTTTTTTTTTTAAGAAACAAAAACTAATTTAGTTTTTTTTCTTTTGAAACAAAAACCTAATTGTATGTCTCTTTGTTTCAATTCACCGACAACAAATAACCTAACTGTATGTCTCTTTATTTCATTTCACAGACAACAAATAACCTAATTGTATGTCTCTTTATTTCATTTCACTGACAACAAATAACCTAATTGTATGTCTCTTTATTTCATTTCATCGACAAAAAATAACCTAATTGTATGTCTCTTTATTTCATTTCACAGACAACAAATAACCTAATTGCATGTCTTTTTGTTTCATTTCACCGACAACAAATAACCTAACTGTATGTCTCTTTATTTCATTTCACTGACAACAAATAACCTAATTGTATGTCTCTTTATTTCATTTCATCGACAAAAAATAACCTAATTGTATGTCTCTTTATTTCATTTCACCGACAACAAATAACCTAATTATAATATGTCTCTTTATTTTACTTCACAGATAACAAATAACTTAATTGTATGTCTCTTTATTTCATTTCACCGACAACAAATAACCTAATTGTATGTCACTTTATTTTATTTCACAGATAACAAATAACCTAATTGTATGTCTCTTTATTTCATTTCACAGATAACAAATAACCTAATTGTATGTCTCTTTATTTCATTTCACAGATAACAAATAACCTAATTGTATGTCTTTTTATTTCATTTCATCGAAAACAAATAACCTAATTGTATGTCTCTTTATTTCATTTCACCAACACTAATTAATCTAATTGTATGTCTCTTTATTTCATTTCACAGACAACAAATAACATAATTCTACATCTCTTTATTTCATTTCACAGACAGCAAATAACTTAATTGTACGTCTCTTTATTTCCTTTCACAGACAACAAATAACCTAATTGTATGTCTCTTTATTTCATTTCAGAGCCAACAAATAACCTAACTGTATGTCTCTTTATTTCATTTCACAGACAACAAATAACCCAATTGTATGTCTCTTTATTTCATTTCACAGCCAACAAATAACCTAATTGTATGTCTCTTTATTTCATTTCACAGACAACAAATAACCTAATTGTATAAATGATTCAATAGAAATGAAAACGTCATAAATATATTATTCACTTCCGGCACATACAAATCATTTGGAACCTCCACTGAATTACTACTAACAGAACCCACCACTAGACCGACACCGAATCGAACAGGTAAATATAAACTGACACGATGAAACTGTCACGAAGTCTAGTATGAATAACATATCAAATTATATAACACAAATAATCAATAACCCACACGTGTCCCGTCGTACTGTTGGTCATCCTAAGAACGCGATATCTCCGATTCAGGCGTTCTGCAGTAATTGACAACGCACTGTCCCACTCTGCCCGGAACTTGGAAGCTTACGTGCGTCTGGCCGGATGGTAATCCGACCTAGTCGCCAAGCATACGCTTCCGTCGTTGGCATAATCTCTGCCACTAAAAGTCTCACGGGCCGCACATGGGGAGTAAAGTCACGTCGGCTGCGAGAGATTACATTTCCCCGCACTAAGCCATCGTCTTCCGGGAAACGAGTAACGTCGAACTGGCCAATAATGCAATATGATGTCTCGTCAAGAGTTCAAAAATGTATAATAATAATAAGAAGAAGAATTAAAATTTCGTCGTGGAATTGCAACATGTTGTCTCTTTAAAAGATAACATTATTATTACTATTATTATAGTAATTATAATAATAACGATTTCGCCGTGGACTTGCAAAACGCTGTTTCACCAAGACATAAAACAGTATTATTGTTATATTAATAATATTAATTATTATTATTATTAAATAATTATAATTTCGTCGTGGAATTCCAACATGGCGTCATGAGATAAAAAATCTTAATCTTATATCATAATAATGATAACAAATAAAAGAATATTAGTAGTATTATATAAAGGTATATCGCCATACATAACAACTGATACCAATGTTGATTATACCGTGAATTGAAAATGTGCAAGCCGATCAAATGAGTTATCTTATCATGATAATAATAATTAGCAAAATTAACATAACATGCAAAGTATATTTAAACTGACCACGACACATGTTTGTGTCCACGCCCATATGCGAAAGCAATGTAGTGTGTAGGACACAGACATGTGCGCATTCGACAACCTTTAATATTCTGACGCAAACACTTTTAAAGACCAAATTAAAGTATTATGTGCGTAAGACCATGTATTCGTCTTTAAACCCACACTACGCTAGTAATCAGATAAAAACACACTGTTGGTTGTATGTTAGTCTGAATATTGCACTCTTATACACCCTATCAATCTCATCTAGTGTAGGTCAATACATCCAGATGCGTCTGCAAATATCACACATTTAAGTCATTGTCTGAAGGCTAACTCTACGCCAGTGTTAAAACATATAATCCCAACACAACGAGAACTATTTCTATGTTCAGTTCTGGACCACTCCTCGCGTCCCGTAGATCGACGCCGATTGTGTTTTACTATCGAGTGTACGCCGCTATAGATACTAGATGGCAGCACTGTTTCTTAACCCAGCAAGTGACGGGCGTTAACAACGACGTTTCTGCGCGTGCGCGGAACTAGGGGCTAACTGTCAAGTCCACGCGGTGCGACAAACTCTAAGCATGTATAGCATAAATACCACGGGCTGTTCGGTAACTTTTCTGCGGTGATTACTGTGAAAAGTTGCTTAAAATACAGTCCGATAAATTGAAATATTACGTTTATTTACATCACCGTCACGGATTACGACTCTCTGAAGTCACGTGGTCTGCGGTTGCTGTCAAAAGCGTGTCTCTGAACCTGTTTGTCTCGTGTTACTTTAAGACAAATAAATTTCTGAAAGTTTGTATACTTGTATTTAACAGAGTCAGTCAGCAGTCAGCGGTTCAATCAGCGGGCAGAACTTAGAGGTCACCTCTGTGCAGGCATCAACATCGGCTTATGAGACGTCGTGGCTGATCGGTTGCTGTGAGTTTAAATATAATTCAGTTATGATAATATCAGTCCATGTTAGGGAAAACAAAGCGAAACGTGGTACTACACAATACCACGATAACATTGAACTAGATAATGTGTGAGCTACACTTACATCAAAACAACAAAACCAATGGTCGTACATCGCTGATAACTATATGAACACGTCATAATGTCTACAATGTCATAATGGCGAATCCGTAAAAATGACAATGAGTATATCCACAAGTCTGTTGGGTTAATTACTAAGCATGTTACAATAATAAATTCAACAGGATTACGTTACGTAGTTATCCGCCTTTAAATCCGGTGTCAGAACGGCTATTTTTACTGCCGATAATTGTCGTGGAAATAAGGAAACTGTGCAATATATCAGTCACCAATTTAATATATAGTTTCTAAGCATAAACAACAAGTTGCTGTCCGATGCTAACAGCTAATGTGGTCAAACGTCAAAAGGTGTCAGTCCGTCATCCAGCAGGAGAGCGTTTCGCTTCGCATACACCGTCCACAGTCCGAAGAGTATTTCGGCCGCAATCACTTCTCCAACGTTCTTGCCAACCAGACGCATGACGAAGACGCCATCTTGCTTCAGATAGTCGGTCGTGAATTCCCGGACTCGAGCCTCGTTCTCGCGCCGAAGTTGATCGAAACCGCGAATTTGTCGCGTCACGTAGCGGACTTGTTGGTCCAGTAGACAGTACTGCAAGTGAAATGTAAGACGGTTATCAATGTTAGTGTTGGTCGTCATATATTCATCGCATCGGTATATCACGAACAGCATGAATATAAACGAGAACGTGCTTATGCAAAACTATTTGTGCCTAGGGAGACATGTAAACTGTCAGGTGATTTATTTAATTTTTTTTGCATAAACTAAGGCTTAACACGTCAAACAAACCTACACAAAAATAAATAAACAATAACCGAAAACTAAATTGCAAGATTCAATTTTTTTTTAAGAGGAAACCGTTCGTCATCTAGCACGTCTACAAACGGTTAATGTAACGTGCAAGACACGTAATGACAACGTGGGGTATCTGTCCGCCATGATGCGACAATACTGTGCTCATGTCAACCTCACCGGAAGTAGACCAATGCGTTTGTTACTTGCCTCCAGCAGCCAGCGCAGACCGCTCAGTGACGTCACGATGGCAACGAAGACGATCCAGAACCAAAGGAAGATGAAGATGGTCTCGTTGAAGAGGTTGATGGGGAGGACGCACTGTACGGTGTGGCGGTGTGTGTTGGCCAGCTGTCTCACCTAGGGGCGGACAACAGATGACACTGTACGGTGTGGCGGTGGGTGTTGGCCAGCTGTCTCACCTACGGGCGGACAACAGATGACACTGTACCGTGTGGCGGTGGGTGTTGGCTAGCTGTCTCACCTACGGGCGGACAACAGATGACACTGTACGGTGTGGCGGTGTGTGTTGGCTAGCTGTCTCACCTACGGGCGGACAATAGATGACACTGTACGGTGTGGCGGTGGGTGTTGGCCAGTTGTCTCACCTACGGGCGGACAACAGATGACACTGTACGGTGTGGCGGTGTGTGTTGGCTAGCTGTCTCACCTACGGGCGGACAATAGATGACACTGTACGGTGTGGCGGTGTGTGTTGGCCAGTTGTCTCACCTACGGGCGGACAACAGATGACACTGTACCGTGTGGTGGTGTGTGTTGGCCAATTGTCTCACCTACGGGCGGACAACAGATGACACTGTACCGTGTGGTGGTGTGTGTTGGCCAGTTGTCTCACCTACGGGCAGACAACAGATGACACTGTACCGTGTGGTGGTGTGTGTTGGCCAGTTGTCTCACCTACGGGCGGACAACAGATGACACTGTACCGTGTGGGGGTGTGTGTTGGCCAGTTGTCTCACCTACGGGCGGACAACAGATGACACTGTACCGTGTGGCGGTGTGTGTTGGCCAGTTGTCTCACCTACGGGCGGACAACAGATGACACTGTACCGTGTGGGGGTGTGTGTTGGCCAGTTGTCTCACCTACGGGCGGACAACAGATGACACTGTACGGTGTGGCGGTGTGTGTTGGCCAGTTGTCTCACCTACGGGCGGACAACAGATGACACTGTACGGTGTGGCGGTGTGTGTTGGCCAGCTGTCTCACCTACGGGCGGACAACAGATGACACTGTACGGTGTGGCGGTGTGTGTTGGCCAGTTGTCTCACCTACGGGCGGACAACAGATGACACTGTACGGTGTGGCGGTGTGTGTTGGCCAGCTGTCTCACCTACGGGCGGACAACAGATGACACTGTACCGTGTGGCGGTGTGTGTTGGCCAGCTGTCTCACCTACGGGCGGACAACAGATGACACTGTACCGTGTGGCGGTGGCTGTTGGCCAGCTGTCTCACCTACGGGCGGACAACAGATGACACTGTACCGTGTGGCGGTGGCTGTTGGCCAGCTGTCTCACCTACGGGCGGACAACAGATGACACCGTACGGTGTGGCTGTGGGTGTTGGCCAGCTGTCTCACCTACGGGCTGACAACAGATGATACTGTACGGTGTGGCGGTGGGTGATGGCCAGCTGTATCACCTACGGGCGGAGAACAGATGACACTGTACGGTGTGGCGGTGGGTGTTGGCCAGCTGTATCACCTACGGGCGGACAACAGATGACACTGTACGGTGTGGCGGTGGGTGTTGGCCAGCTGTATCACCTACGGGCGGACAACAGATGACACTGTACGGTGTGGCGGTGGGTGATGGCCAGCTGTATCACCTACGGGCGGACAACAGATGACACTGTACGGTGTGGCGGTGGGTGTTGGCCAGCTGTCCCACCTACGGGCGGACAACAGATGACACTGTACGGTGTGGCGGTGGGTGTTGGCCAGCTGTATCACCTACGGGCGGACAACAGATGACACTGTACTGTGTGGCGGTGGGTGTTGGCCTGCTGTCTCACCTACGGGCGGACAACAGATGACACTGTACCGTGTGGCGGTGTGTGTTGGCCAGCTGTCTCACCTACGGGCGGACAACAGATGACACTGTACCGTGTGGCGGTGGCTGTTGGCCAGCTGTCTCACCTACGGGCGGACAACAGATGACAGTGTACCGTGTGGCGGTGGCTGTTGGCCAGCTGTCTCACCTACGGGCGGACAACAGATGACACCGTACGGTGTGGCTGTGGGTGTTGGCCAGCTGTCTCACCTACGGGCTGACAACAGATGACACTGTACGGTGTGGCGGTGGGTGATGGCCAGCTGTATCACCTACGGGCGGACAACAGATGACACTGTACGGTGTGGCGGTGGGTGTTGGCCAGCTGTATCACCTATGGGCGGACAACAGATGACACTGTACGGTGTGGCGGTGGGTGTTGGCCAGCTGTCCCACCTACGGGCGGACAACAGATGACACTGTACGGTGTGGCGGTGGGTGATGGCCAGCTGTCTCACCTACGGGCGGACAACAGATGACACTGTACGGTGTGGCGGTGGGTGTTGGCCAGCTGTCCCACCTACGGGCGGACAACAGATGACACTGTACGGTGTGGCGGTGGGTGATGGCCAGCTGTATCACCTACGGGCGGACAACAGATGACACTGTACGGTGTGGCGGTGGGTGATGGCCAGCTGTATCACCTACGGGCGGACAACAGATGACACTGTACGGTGTGGCGGTGGGTGTTGGCCAGCTGTCCCACCTACGGGCGGACAACAGATGACACTGTACGGTGTGGCGGTGGGTGATGGCCAGCTGTATCACCTACGGGCGGACAACAGATGACACTGTACGTGTATATATATATATATATATATATATATATATATATATATATATATATATATATATATATATATGCATTGTAATGGTGTGTAAGAATAAGATAGTGTCACATGCCCTCGTTTGAATCACAGATCCACTGGGCGATTGTATTGGCCAAGGTTAAATTCAGAGTTTTATTAACAAATCAGCCAATGTGTGACACTAACGTAATTAGCAACAGCGACCCCTGGCGCGCGAGTACGAACAAGTGCATTATCGCTAGTTTTGTTTGTTTGTTGATTACAATACTATTCTTCCGAATGTCATAAATACACTGAAATTGTATCAGCAACTAAAGTATGTGGTTAGTAAGGCCGTAAATCAATTTGAGTTTCGACCCCGAAACATTTTCAAATGGTACAACAGCACGTCACGGTTTCAAGCCAGCTGTATTTGGCTGTAGCTGATTAACTGCAATATATATATATATATATATATATATATATATATATATATATATATATATATAGAGAGAGAGAGAGAGAGAGAGAGAGAGAGAGAGAGAGAGAGAGAGAGAGAGACAGAGACAGAGACAGAGACAGAGACAGAGACAGAGACAGAGACAGAGACAGAGACAGAGACAGAGACAGAGACAGAGACAGAGACAGAGACAGAGACAGAGACAGAGACAGAGACAGAGACAGAGACAGAGACAGAGACAGAGACAGAGACAGAGACAGAGACAGAGACAGAGACAGAGACCGGCCATAGTAATGAAGTTCCGACATGTTCGTCCTAATACCCGTGTCAGCTAGTTTCTCCATGAATGCTCTAAATCATAAGATAAACGAGAATGATTTGCCATCGGTTTGTGTCATGACAAACCCTGCGCGGCATGATGTATAGCGATGCACTTCCCAACCCGAAAAGTCTGTGCCTACTTAAAGGATTATGGACAAGTTAACGGCGTGCCATTTGATCGCTAAATTGGTCCCAGGTGGTTGTCGATGTGGTTCCGCGTGATTTCGTTGACATTATGGAACCTGGTCTCCAGATAAATGCGATGGATATGACGGCCGTAGTTTGCACTGGTCACAGCGGTCAATCGGTTCGCCGCCGCAATTTTGCGCCTGCCATCTCTGCTATGACGAGGAGGGTTAGGGCAACACTTGTGTGGGACGTTTCTGTTATTCTGTGTAAGCCTATATAGATTCGAGATGACTGCATCAAAACATGATAATTTACCATAAATACTTTCTCTGTTACTTTTGCCTTGCAAATGTATGCGTAAATTGGCTGTTTATGTGAATCACTTTGAGCTTGATAAAACGTTGGTGATTAATTGCGCAACATGGTTATAAGGGATATTCATGAACCACGAAGTCACCTTTGTGTTTAAACGCAGTGAACCTGTCGGCTAAAACCGAAGTCTGGTTACCTAAACCGAATATACACGACCATGCCTTATATTAGTTACATGAAAACATAATTGTTCAGTTTAGCACAGCATCTTTGAGAGCCGGGAGAGCTGTTGATATGACAGATCGCTTTGTGGAACCCTGCTGAAGTTACGCTCAAAATAATACCACACAACCGAAGGCCGACCCCATTCCTCGTGAGCGATTTCATTGGCTGAGCTTAATAGCAAACGTGTCTCCCATGGGCACTGATGACTGGTAGTGACCCAATCAGCTACAGCGACCCCTGCCGGCCTACCTCAAAGTCGCAGAGCGTAACGCGAGGGAACCTCGTCGCGACGCGCCAGTCTCGCCCACGTGACAGACTCGAGACGACGGCGAGACCTAGCGTGAGGTAGTCGGCGTCGAGGAAGGCGCCGAGAAGGACGAGTTGAGCGAGGCAGTTGGCGAGGTAGAGCAGCTTGATGACGAGGTAGAGCACAGCCACGTAATTGCCGTAGTCGTCCCCGCAGACACACGGCAGTCGCCCCGACAACGATTGTTTCATGCGGCTGTCGTCGAGGGAAGCAAACGGACTCCGAGTTAGTAACCACTTCCATTACGACTTACCGGCTTTGTAAATGTAAACAAATCCGATAGTCCACAACATTTAACAGGATCGGTGCCACTCACAGACCTCTCATAAATTAAACACTAGAAAGACCAGTACATTATACGCGTATCTATGTTTGCAAGTTACGGAATTGCGAAGATAATTACAGCGTGTATATACAGACAGAATTCCTGTTCTTTCTGTTGAAAAGTTATACATAACTGAATTGAAAATGTTTTATTATTTAAAAAAACCAGGCACAGATGAAAATAATATATAAAGACCAGAATTGGTCCACATGTTGTGGTCACTGCGAAGTACTAAACCTTGTTTTCCAAATAATTGTTTTACTCCAAATCCTTCACCCACTCACATCTAATTTGTTTGGTTTGTTGGAATGTTTGTCGGAATGAACGGCACACGCTTACGCCAAAACTGTTTTCAGATATTGACCAATCAAAATCCGCAACCCTGAACGAATTTCGAAAAATTCTAAATCTACGAACTATCCTAAATAGCGACAGCGATTCAGATGAAAACAATTAAAGTATAAAATTGTACAGCAAAACTGGAAGACTCGATACAATTCCAGCCGGTGTAGCGGGAATAAAATACACCTGTAAGATTAGTCTCGCTTAACTGAGTGTCGGTTGAAGACAGTCTGGAGATTCTTCCGGCTTTTGAATATTTATCCACGTGATCTGTACAATGCTGCCACCTGACGGACACTGGTTAATACTGCCGTAATTTCTATTTTATAAACAACTGCAAATTTGTATTTCTATTTATTTTGTGTTACTATAAGTTTAGTTTTGAATATTTTTTTATAATACAGCACTATTTGATAAAAATGTATGTTTAGTTAGTTTGTATATTATCCGTGTGGAGCTAAACAATGCTGCAACCCCCCGGATACTTGTTAATCTTGCCGTAATTCTTATTTTATAAATAACTATACATTTGAATTTGTACTTATTTTTGTGTTAATATAAGTTCAGTGTTAAATACTTTTCATAGGATATTATTATCTTATAAAAGTATGTCGTTATTTTAATATTTATTTCATATTTGGCCTGAGAGCCAATCAGCTTCTCTACCCTGAAATGGGGTAAGGCCGCCATGGCGGTTAACAAATGCACCTCACATGTAAGATCAGCGAATGTTAGTCGCACACTTGCACATACAAGCGCGCGCTCGCACGCACGCACGCACGCACGCACACTGCACTACGCACCGCACCCGCACCGCACCGCACCGCACGCACGACCGCACCCG
>JAODUO010000636.1:20000-170000 GCA_025642075.2 Ridgeia piscesae
TTTGTACTGGTTCGTCTCTCCTTTACCTGTGACTGGCAACTCGAATAAGCACACAACTCACCGTACAACCAGCCTCATAGAAACTGCAAATTTAAATAGTAAATAACAAAGGTGAATGAAAGAGGAAGTCGTTGAGAAACACTGGGTTGTGAAGGGACATGAACTAGCGTCACGGTAGATAAACATGTTAGCACGACACCTAAGATAGTATGTTGTTTTGTTATTATTGTTTTGTGTCATAAATCATACAAAGACGTTTTATTGCTATATACGTTATGATTTGTCTCTCTGTTTTTCTATGTGTATGTCTGTCTGTCTGTCTGTCTGTCTGTCTGTCTGTCTGTCTGCCTGCCTGCCTGCCTGCCTGCCTGCCTGCCTGCCTGCCTGCCTGCCTGCCTGCCTGCCTGCCCTGCCTGCCTGCCTGCCTGCCTGCCTGCCTGCCTCCCTGCCTGCCTGCCGCCTCCGTCCGTCCGTGCGTCCGTGCGTCCGTGCGTCCGTGCGTCCGTGCGTCCGTGCGTCCGTGCGTCCGTGCGTCCGTGCGTCCGTGCGTCGTCCGTGCGTCCGTGCGTCCGTGCGTCCGTGCGTCCGTGCGTCCGTGCGTCGTGCGTCCGTGCGTCCGTGCGTCCGTCCGTCCGTCCGTCTCCGTCCGTCCGTCCGTCCGTCTCGTCCGTCCGTCCGTCCGTCCGTCCGTCCGTCCGTCCGTCCGTCCGTCCGTCCGTCCGTCCGTCCGTCCGTCCGTCGTCGTCGTCCGTCTGTCCGTCCGTCCGTCTCTCTGTCTTGTCGTCGTCCGTCCGTCCGTCCGTCCGTCTGTCCGTCTGTCGTGTCGTTCCGTCGTGTCTGTAGTCTTCCAGTCGTCCGTCCGTCCGTCCGTCCGTCCGTCCGTCCGTCCGTCCGTCCGTCTCTATTTGTCTGCAACTCTCTATCTCACTAATTTTTTCTCTCTCTTTTTTCTCTCTCTCCCTCTGTCTCTGTTTTTCTGTGACTGTATCTCATTCTCTTTCGCTCTCTTTTATATATATATATATATATATATATATATATAATGTTAAATTCCCTGTAATGTTTTAGTTGTTTCCCGCTTGTAGAATTAGAACTCCACTCCTTCAATTCTAACACAATCATCAATATAATTAAACCGTGATACGTTTGAATGAAACTTTATTTTCAACTAATGTAAATACGTGAGTGACCGATGGTCACAAAATGGAAATTCATGAAAACACATGTATTCCCATACAATCTTAAACACGAGGCAAGTCTGAAACACAGTCAGTTTAACAAACAAGTCTAAACTGTTGCCTGCAGCTTAGACGGAGTAGCAAAATGTGCGTAATCTGAACGCGTGACGATTCCATGATGACAAAACAACCGTTTAAACACCCAGGTCTAACATCGCAACGCGCCATATCTAGCGCTAACTACGTAATGAAAGTGAATGGTTCTTCCCCCTGCCCTACCCGACTGTGTGTAAGTTTCATTATGTTGAGTTGACTAACTGACACGCCGCTAAAATCGCTACCAGTCGGCATGTTCAACCTCGTCGACTTAGATGGACGTGACGACGCGGGTCGTTGTGACAACGAGGCTGTGAGCATATCCGGTGTTCCGCGCAGGCGCCCTCGAGCGGAAGTCACTCGCCCACTGCGGCGTATCACGGCCACGGGCGGTGCATCGATTTCGTACTCGACCACTTTGCTAAACAAGTTCTCGTTGTGTTCTCGCAGAGTCTCGGCCTCGCGTCTCATCTCAACGTATTGCTTGAAGCGGTCGTCGTTGGTAAGTCGTTGCATTAATTTCCGAATTTCACGCTTCAGTGACTCGATTTCCTCTTCCAGTTCGCTGGAGTGTGACTGACTGTGACGCAGTGAACATTGTAGTTCGTCTATTTCCGCCCGCAGCGTGTTTGCCATTCGGGCACACTCGGCGTCTTTCTCCGCGCACACTCGTTGGCTCTCTGCCAACGCCAGTCGTGTCTCGTCCATTTCCACACGTAGACTGCATATTGCGTCGTCCTTCTGGCTGAGTTGTACGCGTAGTTCTTTTGTTTCCATTCCTGACGCCTGCAACTTCTCCTTGAAACATAAAATATAGCTATGCTGAAGTTAAATGTGTAAACTTACAAACGCATGCGCATTCTCAGCAGACCGCCTTAAAAATATATAATTATAGAAAGGTAGGTATACAAGCCAGTAGGTATACAAGCATGCACACACACGTGCATGTCTATGTATGTGTACGCATTCAGTGTGTGTGTGTGTGTGTGTGTGTGTGTGTGTGTGTGTGTGTGCGTGTGCGTGTGCGTGTGCGTGTGTGTGTGTGTGTGTGTGTGCGTGTGCGTGTGCGTGTGGGTTGGTGTGGGTGTGTGCGTGTGCGTGTGCGTGTGCGTGTGTGTGGTGTGCGTGTGCGTGTGTGTGTGTGTGTGCCTGCCTGTGTGAGGATGTACATGTGTGTTTGGGAGCGTGTGGGTGTATATGTATGTGTGTATGTGTGTTATATATATATATATATACATATATATATATGTATATATATATATATATATATATATATATATATATATATATATATATATTTATGTTTATGTGTTTGTGTATATGTGGTGCGTGCATACGCTCATGTATACATACGTATGCGAACATTTCATCATCTTTTGATGTAAACTTTACATTCTGCAGCATGTACCCTCTCATATTCTAATAGACGTCTTAAGTTGTATATTTATATAATCAGACCCTATCACCGAGAATGTGACACGTGACACGCACCTCGCTGGCATTCAGCTGCTTGTGTGCTTCTGTCAGTTTGGCCTTCAGTGCGTCCGTCTCGAGTCTGAGCGAATCTAACTCACTCGATTGGTTCACGAGCATCCGACGGAACTGTGCCCGTTCCTTCAGCGCCGTCGCCAGTTCATCCTCCAATGTCACCAGCCGGTCACTCATTTCCTGCGGACGGAGAACAAATGTGTCCGACCTTTACTATAGAAAATAGTGATGACATAAAATGACCAATTGAAATAACCAGTAATTTTGTAGACTGATGTCAACAGTTTAAAAGAAGAAAATGTAATGTCTGAAAAATCATACGAAAACATATCTGAAAAGAATGCAATTTAATTTCGCATACAAATATTGCATATTCTTTCTAGTTATGCTACATGAAATACTGAACGCTACGCTACGTGCAGGAGAAGCAAAGAAAATGTCTTCGGTACGGAAAATTGCACACACACACACACACACACACACACACACACACACACACACACACACGCACCGCGCGCGCGCACGCACGCACGCACGCACGCACGCACGCACGCACGCACGCACGCACGCACGCACGCACGCACGCACGCACGCACGCACGCACGCACGCACAATAACATGCACACACACGCACGCATACATACACGCACGCATACATACACGCACGCACGAACGCACAATAGAAACGACGTATAGCTCGGTCACAGTAAGATTATGTTTTAGCAGATACTGTCTAAGTAGAAGACAGTCTTACCGCCATTTTGATTTGGTCGTTCTTGTAGTTCGCAAGTTGAACTGCGTTCACTCTGTTGATCTCCTGCAGTTGCCGTATGTCTTGCTGCATCTGCGGTAGAAATAAGAACAGTTACATTTGCAACATTTCGTTATAATACAAAGGCGCACAGCCCGACGATGGCAGGACAGTGTACGTCTACCGTCATCATTGTGGGTGTTTAGGAAGAATACGTGAAGGAAACAACGTGAAATATGACTGAATGGACACACGCACGCACGCACGCACGCACGCACGCACGCACGCTAGCACGCACGCACGCACGCACGCACGCACGCGCGCGTACAGGCGTTCGTTCAACAGGACGACGGGACACAATGTATGCATGGCAAAACTGTGAAATAGTATGAACTTGAGCTATGAAACTATGCACCGTTGCTGAAAACAAGACAGGTATGTTCATTAAATACAAACTACGACAGTGGGGCATATTGTTAGAGGGGTGTACTCTCTAGCTTTGAAATCTCACCCCACGTGGCTGCAGTTTACTCAGATGTTTGGATATTGCGTTGCAATTCCAGCGTGGTCGGATGCTTACCAGAAAAGTCGACATGGTGTTCAGGTTGACTAAAGCATATTGAGCATACATGATATCTGGACACGTGCTGTTTTTAACTTTTCGAACAAACAGTTGTTCCCAAACGTTTTTGTTTAAATGACACATAAAGATAAAACACATCAGCAGAAACGTCCATATTATCTGGCGCCGAAGTAGAACATCCAACAACAAGACTGTCAGACGAGGTGAATAACTAAGCATTACGTTTATATGCACACCTTTAAGAATTACTATGTGTGGAAGACCAAACTATCTCAACCTCGCGCACCAGGTGTCGCTGCTGCTGATTATACCATTGGAAGCTAGCAGTACCTATGGGTAATCACTTTGCAAAACTCGGAATTTAAGCTCAGCCAATAAAATTGTCCACGAGATGTGTGGTCTGCTTCTGGTCAGGTTACCATAATTTAAACATATTTGGTCCAACCGAGGCTCGTATTACATGCAATGCGAAGAGGTCCCACCAGTCGTTTATCAATATTCAAATTGGTGCGGGTATTTGCGCTGTTCTCAAGGCTGACGCAGCCGCGCCTGGCGGATTCAATTAGTCTTTAACTCCGCTAATGTCTGCACGTCTCCTAAAGGACCTGCAAGATTTATTCTGCTCGGCAGACAGTCCTGACTTGCGCGGATGAATCATCACACATATGCTATAATGCGAGTAAACGATTATATTATTATTTATGTAGTAATACAACATAGTAATTGCATTTTATTGTGCGTACCTAACATTATTGATGCGGTCGAAATGTACAAGAACGAAACACAATGGACATTTATGGTCTTCATAATTGTTGATCACAGTAATAAGCTATTTGCAATAGTAGCTGTGTCTCTATTGTAATTCGTTGAGAGACTACACCGAGCTGCCCAGTGAATTAAACACAACACACATTTCGCTGAATGGTGCATCAGATGTGTCGCACGACGCGGTCAAACACAAGAGCATTGTCAAGTTAATTCGGCTATGATAGCATGGCTAATTGCCAATCTGGTTAATAACCATCAGTCAAGCAGAACGTTTCATTTAACCTGTACGACAACTAGAATATTCGGGTACTGTGATTACATTATCTTTGGCATACCGGTAGAACACGTCACCATAACCTAATTGACTTTTTGATACAACAGCACTGTGTATCCGGCTCGTACGTTAACTGGCGTATCACATGTTACACATAGTATTATATTAACCAGTGCACGAAAGTGTCTGATTCATAATATGTATATGCATATACATACATATACATAGAGTGTACACACAACATACACACATACACACATGCATACACACATACACACATACACACATACACACACATACACACATACACACATACACACATACACACATACACACATACACACACACACCACACACAACACACATACACACACACACACCCACACACACACACACACACACACACACACACACACACACACACACACACTCACACACACACACACCACACACACCACCACACCACACACACACACACACACACACACACACGCACGCACACACGCACGCGCGCGCACGCACGCACGCAGCATGCACACACCCGTGGTATTAAGGCGACGCTCTACACAAACAATCAACGACTGGATGCGTATTAATTTGGTCCATATTGTCAGCGCATCTGTAGCATGAACGGTGTATGTTAAGTATCCAAAATATATTTCGACTAAAACGCCATCGATGACTATCATAAAATAGCATAGATTCCATCAGTAAGTACTAACGCAAAACGCTCAACACTGGTGTAAATTATACGAGAGCGACATCTTTACAAATAATATCATAACGAAACCTCGTTAACGCTAATTCACTATATAATCGACAGTTCGATGTAATTTTGCAATAGCTGAAACGCATGCCACGCAATAAACGCCAAGTTAGCGAGACTTATCATGTAGATCTACAGATGCCGTCACTAATGCCGTGTCCTTTACGTAGTCTAATATCTACATATACAAGTTTCAAAAATAATTGACCAGGTCGGACAATTCTGTGTGAAAGAGAAATAATTAAAGTGATATCTAACCATTGCGCGTTCTTTTTGCCATTCCTTTTGGAGTTTGTCGTATTCTCGTAATTGTTGCATCATCTGTGACAGAGGGTGAGGATATATTCCTTGCTACAGTATTACCAGTTATATTATAGAATCATAATTGTAGGATTACATTATTAATGTTTCCGCCGTAGATGTAGCCACATTTTTAATGGAAAACCCAAAATGGAGAAAAAAGTAAAACATTACGTCGAGCATGTCATCTTAATTAATGCAGTATTTTACATTCCGAATGATGCTTCTGACGTTAACATATGGTGTTATAAAACTTTGAAACAATAATATACAGTTTGCTTAGTTGCCTTGTGATCTTGCAAATCAATTCAAACCAATACATATCTTAGTGTAAGATGCACCATACAAGATATCGTTAGTGAAATACTAAATGAATTCTACGTAAATATCATAGCGCTAAGGATTATACAGCTAAGGAGTTATTATGGATTACACACAGATCTACGTAATACTACAGTAGTCTAGGTCGTGCTGATTCACTCGAGCACAGAGTGTGACCTTGTGTGTAGACGTGCAACGGAAGTGAATGCGGAGAAATAGATAGGCGCTAATAATCGGCATATTAAGTGCTGGTGGCACTATAGTGTAGTGATGCGAAAGGGATTACTATATTAAGTGTTCTAGTAGACTGATATGAACCTTGTGTTTATATTCTGTGCTGTCGGGTTGAACTTACTCTAAGTTACGTCATACGTCGATACCGAATGCTGCAGGGATTCGTTATAAGTTTGTATACAGTCGCGATGTAGGTCTTATTAAAACGTCACAATTCCCCATAAATATGTTCTCTGCTACTCATGTCTTGCATATACATGCATAGCTGTGGTGTTGGCTTAATAAAATACCGATAAATAATTGTATTTATTCGAATTATGTTGTGCTTGTTGCCTCGTGGAAGATTATTCATAATAATAATAATTGTAAACGGTCTTTCGCGCCTATATCCTTAACATGTTTAAGCTCAGAGGCGCAACAAACAAAATCATTTGGCTAGTCATTGTCGGGGACGGGCAAAAGTTGTCTTTGGAGCATGGCACCGCCGAAAAGTTATGGTGGAAAGGCAATTTCAAACAAATATGTTTTCAGTTTTTACGAAAGGTGTTTATAGTTTCAGAAGATTTAATCGTAATAAGGAGTTGATTCCAAATTGTTGTCGCAAGCACAGAGAAAGCACGTTTGCCAATGTTCAGCTTAGTTTTAGGGACAAAACGGTGTTTGGAAACGGATGATTTAAGGCTCATAGAAATATAAGATATGCACCCAGATTATAATGAATATTCACGCATGTGTAGTGAATTACACAAAGACCATTGGTTTCATACACAGTCAACGTGTCGGTTTCGCAGATGAGTTTATTTTGACAATGGTTTTCAATTAATGTGTGTGTATGCATACGGATAGTGTCCCATTGAACCATAACACCGAAATCTGACGGATGGATATACGGTTAGTATAGGCAAGGTTTGTGGCGCCATCTGCCGGACTCTATCACATAAGTGTTAAACTAATCAGTCAATGGTCGGCCATAGTAATGCTTCTGACGGCATGGAATGATTCGCCAGCTTTTGTAATACGAATTACAAAACATCTCTTAATATGTGTACGTATTAAACTTCTGACTCAATGTTTCCACACAACAGCGTGAATAGAGCTTATTACAACATTACCAAACCACCTTTGTAATACGTATTCTTATCGTCATTCTATCATAATAACTTGGACTACCGGGCTTCACAATTTACACAAAGACGATCACTATAATTGCGTCCACGCACAAAGACACGATACATTACAAGACACTTGCCGCTGGCGTTGTACACCGGACGGACAATTTAAAGTATATACCTGTCTACGGTTGTAACATTCAAAGCCAATATGGAAGAGCTTGCCATGGATTGACAACACAATATACAATAATATCTTGTTTATAATTATATTATTCATCTTCCGAGCCTCGCTATATATCCAGTGTTGGAGTATTATGAAACTTTAAGTTTATATTTTGTAAAATAATTTCGTTATCTGGTAAATAATGTGAATGTATTTTCCAGTCGGAGTTGTAACCAAGTCTTAATGACCTACGTTGATTAGGCTTTCCTATTCTACACACTACTCCAGATCAGAAATGTTCATTTTTCATATGCAAATCGAAACATTTCTTTTACCTGTAAAAATGGACATTACACATCGACCTCTCCAGGACTAATGACGAATGACGTCATCGTACACTTGATGTGACTCGAAATTGCCCTCGTCTTTATTCTGTTAACTGAGCGTCATTCGTCATTAGTAGTGAGGAAGTTTGACGTGTAACGTCCAATGGATGTTTCTACACCAAAAGAAACATGTCGATTTCGATATGGAAAAATGAAACCTTTGACCTAAAGGAACTATCATGAGAAACGTTCAGTAATCTACTCACTATTGCTTACTACAAAACAAAGAAATATTGCTCCAACAAGAGAAAGTAAAGTACAGCAAGAATGATGTTGCACCGAAATGCCCAAAACTGATTCGATACATCAACAGTTTTGTCATCAGATGGCGCTGCAGGCACTTTTTAATTGGTGAGTGTAATTACATAGAGAATGAGTTTTACTAGTCATGATAACAAACGGTAATTTTAACAGCAAAAATAGTGTGTTCCATGTGAGGACTATTAAATGATTGCCGGCTTACATTTATGACTTCCAAAATAACTAAGAATGTGTACGCTTCAAAATCAACAAATGCAACGCTGATATCTGTATTCACTTTGATGTATCGAATGAGTATTAACAGAAGGAAAGAACAATGCGCGACACCAATAGCCCTAACACCGGTGCCCTGTGACGACACTGCTAAGCACTCGCTACTTTGTCTTACCAACTGCTTTTTATCTTTCCATTCTTGTGTTTTTTCTTCTGTCCGCTCCATCAAAACCTTGATCTGAAACCAGCCAGGTTCTTGCCTATGTAAATGTTAGTGTTTTCTTAATGCACTCTTATCACCCACCGTGGTCTTCGTTGATACTATGTCACCATCGACAACAAATCCTAGGTCGCTGTCGCTGCCTGTGTGAATGAATACACAGGGATTTTCCGGGGAGTATTCGATTTGTTTTTATTAAAACGCTCTCCTAATATGGTGCCCATTTTCGACATCACACACCCCACTTACAGGCGGTAGACATAGAGAACTTATATAGCTCGCGTGTCTATTGTTTGCTGTTGAACAAATGATACAATCTTAACTTACTTATGCACAAATTCAGAAATAAACAAATAAAATAAACAGATGAATGGAGCGTGCTCATTTGTATACAAGTTGAGGGTGTTTACAGCCAAACCCGTATCTAGTATACATAAAAAGGATCTGCGCAATATGTTTATTTTCAAGTAGTAGGCAATGAAACTAGTCTTTTGAGACATTCAAACGTGTCTACACTACTCACTAGTCAAGTGGTTCCCATAGACAAATGCCCGCTTAACCAGTTTTCATTCTTGTGTTACATGAACCAGAACAGCTCTGCAACTGTTTCACACTATCATTTATATAATAAAATGGTTTCTGTGTAAACAAAAATGCACCGGAGAACAACACGAACTTTTAGCTTTACTGCAGACTTCACGACATGTTACCTTTCCTATAGAACTTTATGATATCTTAGCCTTATTGCATAACATCCTGATAGGTTAGCTATACTGGGAACTTCACACGTCTATGCTGTGAGACTCTAACAATATCAACATTCAATAGCTCGCATAACACATACAATAGCTTGTGACAGGACAACAGAACCTCCCCGTCACAGTTAGATAGAAATAATTCCTTATCAGCATCATCGTCACGTCAACACAACCAATAATAATAATGACTTCTTTTGCGCCAATATCCTCGTAGATCAAGCTGAGTGGCGCGCCAAAACCAAGGGATTAAGCAAACTCGTAATCGTAAACAATAACTCCATCGACACAAAACCATTATCGCAATCACCAAATCGAGGAGATCTTAGTTACGCAACAAGTATCAGTTAGCCACGATTCGACTGTACATATATACAACAGATCGCAACATCTGCTTGGTTATTCGCGCCCCGCCTCACCTTGACGGCCTCGTCCTCCAGTCTCTTCTTCTCGGCGACCAGGTCGACTATGAAGTTGAGGTCTCGTAGCCGCTGTTCCTTCTCGTTGTCGTGGTCGTACGGACACGGCACCGCCCCGCACTGCAGGCAGATGCACAGGCCGCTCATGTGGCTGTAGTAGCGCTGGTACACCTGCAAGGACGACATGTATGTATAGTATAGTATAGTATAGTATAGTATAGTATAGTATAGTATAGTATAGTATAGTATAGTATAGTATAGTATAGTATAGTATAGTATAGTATATATATATATATATATATATATATATATATATATATATATAATACAAACACACACACATACATAATCCACACCACACACGTATCATGGCATTCACTCACTCACACGCGCACACGCACGCACGCGCACGCTCGCTCGCACGCACGCACGCACACACACACACACAAACACACACACACAAACAAACACACACTCACACTCACTCATACGCACACAAACACACACAACATACACACACACACACACACACACACACACACACACCACACACACACACACACACAACACACACACACACACACACACACACACACACACACACACACATCAACACACACACACACTCAACACACAAAACACACACACACACACACACACACACACACACACACACACACACACACACTCACACTCACACTCACTCATACGCACACAAAACACACACAACACACACACACACACACACACACACACATCACTCATACCACAAAAACACACACAAACACACAACACACACACACACAACAACACACAACAACACAACACAACACAACAACACACAAACACACACACACACATACACACACACACACACACACACACACACACACACACACACACACACACACACACACAACACACACAAACACAAACACAAACACAACACACAACACACACAAACACAACACACACACAAACACACATACAAAGAGCACGCAACCACACACACGCATTCAATATGTTTCTACTTCCCACAAACAAATTACATACAATTTGAATACGTCTTTTAACGCGGGCAACTCATCAATAATGCACTGCTGCAGACACATACGTGCAATCGAAAACAGTTGGTCATAATGGAAAACCATTGTTATTACCAACAGTCTTTGGCATACCCATTGTGTCTTCATCCATTTGTATTTGTTCACGTATCCAAAAACTTTCTGTTACGTGAAAAACTTCACTGGTCCGTCCCGTCCATGTCAAAAAGCTATCGGCCTAGAGTATACGATACAGTACAAGAAAATACACGTAAACACGAGGCTACGTACTTTCTCCAGTCGTCCTACTGTCGCCTCTTGCCAGGAATCAATTCCGCCGCTTTCGCTGCCCTTCTCAATCGTGTCCTTCTGGTCCGTGTTTCCGTGTTCGCCGCTCGCCGTCTGTCCGTCAGTCGCCGTCTTCCAGTGCAGCTCGTTCGGGTTCTGTCGATGTAGCCGCGGCTCGATTTCGACCAGCGCCTCCAGGGGGCACTGCATGGTGCACATCTGGAACAACGGACGGTGTCGTGCGAAATTGTTTCCGCTGCCAAATTACCCGCAGTGTCGAGACACATTCAACGTGATTAAGAGAATGTGGTGTGTGTGTGTGTGTGTGTGTGTGTGTGTGTGTGTGTGTGTGTGTGTGTGTGTGTGTTTGTGTTGTTGTTATTGTGTGTGTGTGTTGTGTGTGTGTGTGTGTGTGTGTGTGTGTGTGTTGTGTGTGTGTTGTGTGTGTGTGTGTTGTGTGTGTGTGTGTGTGTGTGTGTGTGTGTGTGTGTGTGTGTGTGTGTGTGTGGCTGAGTGTGTGTGTGTGTGTGTGTGTGTTGTTGTGTGTGTGTGTGTGTGTGTGTGTTGTGTGTGTGTGCGTGCGCGTGTGTGTGTGCGTGTGTTTGTGTGTATATAGGTAGGTATACAAGCATGCGTACACACACGTGCACGTCTAGGTTATGTGTACGCATTCCGTGTGTGTGTGTGTGTGTGTGTGTGTGTGTGTGTGTGTGTGTGTGTGTGTGTGTGTGTGTGTGTGTTGTGTTGTGTGTGTGTGTGTTGTGTTGTGTGTGTAATGTGTATGTGTATATTCGTGCTTGTTTGTTGTGTGTGTATGTGTTTGTGTGTGTGTGTGTTGTGTGTGTGTGTGTGTGTGTGTGTTGTGTTTGTGTGTTGTGTGTGTGTGTGTGTGTGTGTGTGTGTGTGTTGTGTGTGTGTGTGTGTGTGTGTGTGTGTGTGTGTGTGTGTGTGCTTGTGTGTGTATGTGCTTGTGTGTGTGCGTGCTTGCGTGCATGCGTGTGTATGTGTACACAGACAGACACACAGAAGATGTGGAACACCAACGGTGTATGTTCTTTGTCAGTTCGTGTTACTTTAAACATTCGTCTGCCCATTAGCCTAGATTACGATTAACAATTGGTCACCTTGTAGTGCTTGCATCAAGGTTTAACATGAATTATGGCCTTTGTTATATTGCACTTGTCATAAAATCATTGGATTTTAACACGCTGTTGCAAAGTTTGCGGACACCCACATCCGACAATGGCAATCACTTGTGGCTATTGACGTTGAAGTAGCACACTTTCAAAGAGCTGGTCGGTTCAGACAGTGACTGCTTAACGGAATCCGGAATGCAAACACGCCTTCGGGTAACAATAACATGTTCAGACGGTCTTATGAATGCACGGCAATTATTTGTTTAATGGTGCTAATGTTCGTTTTGCTGGGAGATCGTGTATGGCACAGTGTTCTTTTTGACAGCCCAGTGTTAGCCGATAAAATATATGCACACAATGTTCAGTATTTGGAACAACGTTTATAAACTATGTAATACCTGTTAAAATGCACATGTTTCCATACTGGTATGACAAAGGTGAGGTTGAATTATTCGTACAAACCGAATTACTATGCCAGAAGCTAGGCAACACATTAACGCTAAAACACTGATATATATTTTATTATAAATGTTATTTAAAAGTATATTATCCCAGGCGAATAATACAAACCGTAACCATAAACCATTATCTATAAGTTCAGTTTTCCCATGCAGCCGCTGACCAATATGGTTTCTACAAGAACTCTTTCCTCATTAAGGAAGATAAAAGAGCCAAAATATTTCAACCTACCAAATCGAAAACTAGAGAGGCGCTGGAGGGGGGGTGAACCCCTCATATTTTAGATATGGTCTGAATTAGTCCCCAATATTTACAGTTCGGGTGGAATTATAGGTGGACCTCGAGTAGTGCAAATGAAGATATTCGTGACACAATTAAGGCGGGTTTCTTGGCCAGCCTCAGGTGTGTGCAGGTATGTTATGGAGGGTGTCAAGGTGTGTCAGCCCCCATTATTCACAACGTTCCGTCGACCGTGTTATTAGAGTGAACTAATATTTTCGGAACGACGCATCGGCAACGTCGTTTATTTGATTTGTGTAGTGCTCATAATCATACGACGTATTAGCAATAATTATTACTTGGACATTCAATCGTGACATTGACAATGTTATCGCTTTGTAAATTGTATAGCGTTGTATTACTCCCATGTATTGAGTCGTTTGATTATATCTATATATTATGAATGCAATAAACGACGACGGATCAAAGAGAATCGCATGCCCAATGACGTCAGCGTGGTAAGGGCATGTTGACGGTACGCGACAACACCGCTTGACAACTACCATTCCAATCCGCGTTAAGTGTTGCTGTTATCCGGTAGCTCATGCCAGGCTGGCACGCTGTGTGTTATCGCCATATTCAAAAAGGCATTTAATATATACACCTTCGAATGTACATTTTCCATTTCTTATTTGTAAACATACCGTTCTGGTATCGCAACAACTCGAGTGTACACAGAGGCTGCACAGGAAGCAACTGCGCATATAATATATGTAATACTGAAGAAGTACTCGCAAATATACGCCATTGCATGTGCTACATTTCGAACAATGAAAATGTTCCAGTGCAGATTTTGTAATCCGCACTACGCATGAAAATACTGTAATGTGAGAATGCTGTAGTCTACCAATTCAATTACAGTTTTCACAAAGTAATTCATTAGCGCCACCGACACTGCTCAACAGTGTGGTTTCTGACAGCAAATTTTGTGCACTGTATTCATAACCTGCAAGACTTTATTAAGCAATTCATTAATTTAATGAATCGACTGTTTCTTCTTGGAGGATAAGCTGGCCAAGTTTCATTGGCTTTGCACTTAGAAAATGGTTAACGATCTGTGTTGAAACACCTGCCGTTCAGCATATGCGCATGGTTTCAGCTACAGAAACAATACTGTACTGGTTACAAGCTAGAAAACATGTCGCAACACAACGCGTAATCTAGAAACTAATCGAGACAGGCCGGGCAATGCTGATCACGCTGTCAAAATCAATAGCACGCACTGCTGTATACGAAGTATGTGGCATGGACTGTTATATTATGTGTAGTAATCTTGCAAAAAGTTCCAAGCAGTTGTGAGATAAGTTCAATCGTCTGTTAACTGTTAGACCTCTGGGCGGGCATACAAACACACGTTGGATGAAAAGTAGAAAATCTCTCGCATACAGACATGTTGACAAGCTGGCTTATTGCACTCAGACGGACAGTGAGACAGTCACGTTGTTTCATTAACAGTAAGCTGATATGCAAGCCGTGAGTATTACATACCGGCAGGAGACTGCGATGCGACAAACAAGCGCTTGACGTACTTTGGTTAAGTTAACGCGAGGCAAGTTTGTATTTACCTCGTTGTATCTTCTGTAACGTCTCTCCGGTCGAAACCACCTTTTCGGCGTCCAGCTCAGACGCCGTAAGCTCCAGAAAATGGCCTTGCTGCAAGTGGCGTCCTGCACTGGTTACAATGACCATAATACGCCACACGGGAGGCCGTGTCGAGTCACGCACTGCTCCAGACAAAGCCGTCAATAGACTGACCAAGGTAAACTCGACGCCGCTACGTTAGAGCGAGGACACGCCGGCTTTGTGATAATCTACGCTTGTGTAAATTAAAGAGCGCGTCCGCCCTACACAAGTAATCGATTCAGCGCTTGTCGAATCGATTCCTGTTCGATTTATTGTCGCATATGCAGCTTATCAGATGTTAATTACGACGTGGAGAATGGTCAATCAGCGTAGATGTGTGGCGGTGTCATGTGTTGTTATCAACATTAGTCTATGTCTGTCTGTTGAGTGTATAATGAGTGAGCTTACATTGAATGATTTGTCTCCGTCGGTAAATGCAAATAGACAATGGTGTAATTTTCAGATACCCAGCGACGTCAAAGCGTCTCTGTTAATAGTCTAGATACTCTTGTCTACTACAGACGGTAGAATTGACAGATGTTGGTTCCAAGTGTTTATTACATATTGTGTTGGTTAAATCATCTAAGATTGTGAGTTGTACTGACGTTTCGAACGTCAATGTTACCCTGTATGTTATAACATATATAACAATGAATTGCGTGGGGAGATTTAATAAATATTGTGTTCATGTGGTTGGCAAGGTCAAGCGTGTCGCTCGTGATGCTATGCCGCATTGCGCAGTAGTGGATGACATCGAGAATTTGCGACATGTGTAATAAACTTATGTTGATCATAATAGATGTAATAGCAGACCCAACCTGGCCATAGACAGGCGTTTTGTTTACTTGTGGCGCCATCTAGCGCATTAACCATAATATAGTTTCACGCTATGCTGAACGTCGAGAAAGGTTTTAAATTACACAATCACATCGATTTTGTGCTCCTCGCGTTTCAGACTAATTTCACGAAAATGCAAACAAATCAAATATTCATGTTGACATGCTGGTTCGGTTGTGCATATGCCTTACTTCGTTTTGATGATAAACGTCAGAAAATTATCCGTATTGTCCCGAATAATTAATACGGCCTGTAAGTGGGTCACGATACATGGCGTGACTCCGCGCGACTGGAGCTTATTGGGGACTATGCGAGACTAATTGGGGACTGGACACAAGAATAATATTCTAACGATGGATGACAGTTGTAGCTTCCGACTGATGAATACTAAGAAAATCAAGTCACAAATATCTTGTGTTATACGTTTCTTATCTTAAATGTCCGATTTAATATTGTTTATCACACTATCATAGACACATAGCGATTTACGTAGTGCAGATAATAAATAGCCACGATGTGTCTTTTACGGGATTTGCATTTTACACTGATGTACGTTGTGGTTTCGATAAGCACTTATATCTGACAAGTTGTCTAAATGCACATAATCATAACATATGTATACGTTTGCTCCAAACAGGTTGTACTGCGCGAAAACTGGCACTTTTCATTATTAGTCAAGATCGCCAAACACAAGTACTAGCCGGCGATGCCATGGCAACCACCATAATAATCGATTAAAATTTATTATTTCCGTGATTATTGTCACCGGCAAAGTGTTCCACTGCTTCTACTTGTAATAATCATTCGGACAATATAACTGAAATACGCTATTTGGTAACAGTTCGATTATTACGACCAAAAACAAAACCCTATATGTTAACATGGAGTATATGAACCTCCTGTCCCCAACTTATGCTTGCGAAATCCGGGGATAATGAGACATGTAACCAATAGGTGGCGCTGTAGATCTAATACCATAAGCGTATCCTTTTATCATTACCAAGGGCTGATCCAGATATGGTATAAAGAGAATGTACACGCGCCCCCGCCCCCAGCCAGTGGTTATACAGGTAGTCATAGTGAGGGAAATATAGAACTAAGAAATAAGTAAACATATCAATAACATTATTAAATACAGAACATTGATTCTTCATTTTAAAGTCGCTTGAGCAGACATTTTATTAACAGACGACACGATCAGCGTCCACGTGATTAGATTGTTCACGTAACTAGATGTACGTCAGCAACTGTTTATTGTCAGTTGTCGCCATAGCAACACATTGTGTTCGATCACGATTGTAGACAGTTCGAAATGAAATGTCCTGTTATCACGTCGACAACGGAAGTTCCGATGATCGTTGTCCGACCGAAGCACGTGCTTCTTGACCGGTGTACACGGACTTCTCGCTCGGCGCTGGCCAAGCTAAACGTCCGTGTCTATCTGACAGAAGTTTGGTGTCGCGTAGTCCGGTTTGAGCGTACGCTTCCTTCTCGACCGACATTGACGGGCATTTTCTTTCGATGCTTCGATCAGGCGGACGTTTCACGCGTTGTTCGACCGTCGGAGAACCCGTCGTTCGCGCTCACGCTCGGATATCGCGGGTCGGTGACAGCGGTGTTTCCGGTGACGTTCGCCGGTCGTTGCTCGGTCGTCTCGTTGACTTCCGGATTCCGCCACATGTCGAACTAAACACTGAACGAGCAAACATTCACAACCGTATGAATTAAAATATCAAAACAACATGTCATCACGTCCACTGCTAGTCTGAGCTTAAGTTAGATCTAGACTAGTCAAAGACTAAGTGAGTAACTGTCTAGTCGCCTAAATTCTATAAACTTGCCACAGGTCCCCGGTCCCCTGCTTTAGCTGTCTCCTCGCCCTCGTCACAACATTAGAAAGGAGATTGGTCACTGGGTCTATCGGCTCCTAGGTTCGTAGTAATAATAATAACAACCGAACCTTAGTCAACAAGAGCCTACCAATTTCATCTGTCAAGTTGGAACACGTGAGGCACCTGCAATGTAAACAAACGACAACGATTAGCTAAGCTTAGGCTTAACTTTAGGCTTATGGCAACTATGAATTAATTCGTGTTGATATTCTAGAAGTATGTACATTACAAATTATCTTATGTCCCTGGCATAGCAGATGCATGGCACAGAAGAATGATTAGGCTGACTCGGCTAAAACTATGACCTATCTATGATGTCTAAAGAGTACACATCGTAGTCTATCACACTCAACGCCTAAACTACAATCAATTACAGAATGTAGTCTTACCTCGGAATGTGGGTGTCCCGACCGTTGAGTACTGCGTCAACGGTTACACTCCACACTCCTGCAGTGCCTTCACGTGTCATGTCGGTTGCGCCGCGGTTGAGTTGGAACGAATTCGAAGACGGAGTCAAGCGAACTGCCGGTAGCGATGCTTGTGTTAGCGTTCTGTCTTCAACGTGCGAGTTGTTCCGACGTAGTGAGCAGTTGTTTCTCCCGCTCGGGGCCGCTACACATATTTGGTTCCGTGCAGTTCACAACACATCCTTCCCATTTCGCTACGTTTGATATTGTGAAAGTTCTAACCGTCAACTGGTAGTTACGGTAGCGTCTCGTGACGTCAAGACGATTTTGATTGGCTACCGCATAAAACCGCGGCAGCGTAAGCCAATCAGCGCGCTGAATAACTCCCGCGGTTTTATAAAAGGGCATTGTGTCGTAGACCAATAAGAACGTGACATTCATATGGCGTTATCTAACCGAAAGTGCACGGAAACTCCTTTGTTATTGGCTGGTATTTCGCGAATTTACACGTGGCCTGAAAGTGTCAGTGTCAATGGTAAAAAGGACATAAAAAGACACTACTTGTCTAGATACGTGTAGGCAGGTTGTGTTTGAATGCTCCATTTCATTAACAGATCCCTATTGAGGCCTGCTTTCGCACTGGTAGAGTCTGAGATCCCTTGTTTGAATTTTTTAAATGATGAAGGACAAAGCATACGAGCATCAATTGCATAACGGGACAGTTCAGGATATTTGACCAATTAAATCAAATACTTTGAATTATATGCAATATGACAATATGATGGTATATGGTGTGTCCAGCTAGACAGGTGATCAGACCGTACAACAGAAGGGACTGGGTAGGAAACACTCAGATCAGCAGTGGATTTGCCCCACACCACGTAACCGCACTGACGAAAATATAATTGTTACATAATAAAACTATGATATGTGATTAAATGTTCCCAATCAGTTCGTTCCGCCCTTCTCCCACCCTGTGATGTATGTCCATATGTACAATGTGTGAATATAGCAACTAATGAGCAAAGTTTGTTTAATAAAAAGCATTGCTATTTTTAATCAACGAAAAATGTACTGGTTGTTACATCGGGTAGCGTCCATACACACGAGGGGGTGTTTATACAAACACAAAACACTCACTGTCTATATATATATATATGTATACGCATGTATATATACGCATGTGTTATATATATATATATATATATATATATATATATATATATATATATTCACACAAACACCCACTTAAGCACATTCACACGCATGCACGCACTTTCAGAGACATATGCATGCACACACCTACCCAAACCCCAAAATAGCAACCTATCCCAAAATAGCCGTAAGCCTATCCTTTTCCCAAAGTTAGCGTCCACAGAGATGACTACTCGAGGAAAACGCCCACCACGAAGGCTTCACCAGTCAACTGCCATGTCACCCTGCCTGACGTTGAGTCAACTCCGATAACGTAGATTAGACGAGTAAACAGCATCGGTCAGGAATGTCCACGCCCTCGTGTCTACGGCCGTGTGTCCACTCGGCTCTGACGTGTCCGCAGTAGACCCGCGACCATCGTCCAGCACACAGCCAGTCCAGCAGCGTCGTCAACTCCAGTGGTAAGTAGTGCTACGTGCAGCGGCTCTACGTGGCTGGTTGTGTTAACTCGTCAAACAATGAGCAGGAGCAAGAGCAGGAGCAGGAAGTGACTATTTGCTACTCCTCCACGTACAAATGCATGTAAACGCCTGACGTCTATATTAACAAAAGTAACTTCAATCTAACTAAATCTAATCGAATATAATCTAACTTATCCCTAAACATACTAACCTTAAAACTAATCCTAAACTTTAATAAGTGTGTATATCGGAACAGCCATAACAGGACATTTGGACGTGGAGAGGTAGTAAATAGCCATCGCCGCATCAACACAACACAACTTAAATCGTGGATTCTTTGGGACCAGAAAGGGTTTCTGTCGTGCCCCAAATCATAACGAAAATGTATTCTTTGATAAGTTTAAACTGTTTATAATCTACACAATAATTCAAACGGTGCAAGCGACTTCATGTCCTTCTGAGTACAATAATGACAAAACGGTCCGCGTCTTTTTTTTGGGTCGCATTTAAAAAAAACACTAAACGATATGCGGTTTTTCTTACTTCTAAATTATTTAACATTAAAACAAAACAAATTATTTAACAAGAAAACAAAACATTGGTTGTTTTTTTCGTTTTTCTTTTGTAATTTTTAGTGAACGAAAGCGAAAAATACGGCACATACACGGACCTGGAACGGTATGTCTTATAAATATACACCAATGTGTCATGTAACCAAACACCGCAGTGGTCCGCCTTGTGGGTTATGTTGACTGTGTTCTAAATTATACCGGGCGCGTCAAGTGTACTAAGTTGTGTAAATATGCATACAAAATGCACGTGCATGTGCGGCGTAGCACTAGAAAATTACGCTTGTGCGCAAAAACAGTGTTCCTTTTCCATGTTCATTGCTAATTCTTCCCGGGTGCAGAACACCCCAGAAAGGGCGCCCTGTCGCCAAACCACGAGACTTTCTTCGTATGCGTGGAATGCGGAAGTGAAATCCGGATGTATAAAGGGTATCTTTCGGAGGAATGACGTGTGCGTGTGTGCGTGCGTGCGTGCGTGCGTGCGTGCGTGCGTGAGTGTGTATGTAACATACAGAAAACATTTGATGCGAGGGACACGGACAACTCAGATCATATCCTATAAGTTATTCCATTTATATGACGATACTTCAATTTAAATCATGGTGGTCATTGGTCGAACTAAAGTCTTCAGTCATTTTAAACTGTTAAAGAAAAAGGTGAAGTAGACGTACACGTGACACTAACAAACAAAAGCTCAATTGTTATACACTGCAGTATCCATACGAATATTCAATGCGCTATACACCTCGCAGAGCTGTTCAGTCTAAACCATGTCGAATTCTCCTGAAAGCATTTCACTACGCGCTGTAATTAGTGCTCGAAAACAAATACCCACCACGGTCTATAGCCAGGCATTCACACATCTGGATGAACTGGAGCAACGTAAAGTGAGCGAATTTGTCCACGATTCGACAGGACAGCGCAGGATCTGAACCCTGGTTCTAACGATTGAGGGTCCGATGTCCTAGTGACAGAGCCACTGCGCTCTACAAATTCGTTGGAGGAATGCAATGCACACAATTGCATATGATACGCTGAAGCGAATGTTCTTACTTTCGTTTCCACTAGCGTAGCAGACTAAGTTCAAACGTTGTCGATTCGTGGTGATTCTCACATTAGCCGTCATGTTCACAACAGTACGAATCCGCGTCACCATGTACGTGATTCACGACACCAGAACGGCGGTGTGTCATGTACGTGACGACATCGTCCATCTGCGTTGACATAAAGTAAACCATGTATAGTACAACGCCACATCAAGTCCAAACACGACCACTTCCTGTTGGAGAACAACTCATGGTAATTCTCACACACTGTTAAGTTTGGAATTCACGCGCCAACGCCTTCCTGAAACCTCCGTATTGCGGACACATGACGCAGTGTCATATTTGGATACTCAAAACACAATTGTTCAAATCCATTGTAACGAAAACATTGCGCAAGTTAAGTCAATTAATGTTCACTTTCCGACTGAAAATTCTTTTTTGTCTTGGCTGAATATAACACTAACTTATTAACATAATAACACTTGTAGGTAACTTAATGGCAACTTGTTACCTTTGATAACATCGTGGCATACATTACATCAATGCGATTGAGGTAAAGCAAATTATTGTTCAAGATTCGACATTACAAAATGTGTCAAAGTGTTATCTGCCACAGACACTGCTACTTCGTAACCTTAGTAACTCATCCACTGCACGAATTGCCTTCTGTTGCAAAATCTGGCTGTAGCTTTAGCTGTCTCCTCGCCCTCGTCACAACATTAGAAAGGAGATTGGTCACTGGGTCTATCGGCTCCTGGGTTCGTAATAATAATAATAATAACAACCGAACCTTAGTCAACAAGAGCCTACCAATTTCATCTGTCAAGTTGGAACACGTGAGGCACCTGCAATGTAAACAAACGACAACGATTAGCTAAGCTTAGGCTTAACCTTAGGCTTATGGCAACTATGAATTAATTCGTGTTGATATTCTAGAAGTATGTACATTACAAATTATCTTATGTCCCTGGCATAGCAGATGCATGGCACAGAAGAATGATTAGGCTGACTCGGCTAAAACTATGACCTATCTATGATGTCTAAAGAGTACACATCGTAGTCTATCACACTCAACGACCAAAAATCACTCAGTAATATAATGTAGTCTTACCTAAGAGTGTGGGTGTCCCGACCGTTGAGTACTGCGTCAACGGTTACACTCCACACTCCTGCAATGCCTCCTGCAGTGTCATGTCGGTTGCGCCGCGGTTGAGTTGAAATCAAATTCGAAGACGGAGTCAAAGCGAACTGCCGGTAGCGATGCTTGTGTTAGCGTTCAGTTCGTTCTGTCTTCAACGTGCGAGTTGTTCCGACGTCGTGAGCAGTTGTTTCTCCCGCTCGGGGCCGCTACACATATTTGGTTTCGTGCAGTTCACAACACATCCTTCGCATTTCGCTACGTTTGATATTGTGAAAGTTCTAACCGCCAACTGGTAGTTACGGTAGCGTCTCGTGACGTCATGACGATTTTGATTGGCTACCGCATAAAACCGCGGCAGCGTAAGCCAATCAGCGCGCTGAATAACTCCGGCGGTTTTATAAAAGGGCATTGTGTCGTAGACCAATAAGAACGTGACATTCATATGGCGTTATCTAACCGAAAGTGCACGGAAACTCCTTTGTTATTGGCTGGTATTTCGCGAATTTACACGGGGCCTGAAAGTTGCATAAAGGGACAGTTCAGGATATTTGACCAATTAAATCAAACACTTTGTATTATATGCAATATGACAATATGATGGTATATGGTGTGTCCCGCTAGACAGGTGATAAGACCGTACAACAGAAGGACCAGGGTACGAAACACCCAGAGCAGCAGTAGATTTGCCCCACACCACGTTACCGCACTGACGAAAATATAATTGTTACATAATAAAATTATGATATGTGATTAAATGTTCCCAATCAGTTCGTTCCGCCCTTCTCCCACCCTGTGTTGTATGTCCGTATGTACAATGTGTGAATATAGCAACTAATGAGCAAAGTTTGTTTAATAAAAAGCATTGCTATTTTTAATCAACGAAAAATTTACTGGTTGTTACATCGGGTAGCGTCCATACATACGCGGGTTTTTTTTTGACAAACACAAAACACACCCACACACGTATGCATGTACATATATATATATATATATATATATATATATATATATATATATATATATATATATATATATATATATATATTCACACAAACACCCACTTAAGCACATTCACACGCATGCACGCATTTTCAGAAACAAATGTAAGCACGCACCTACCCAAACCCCAAAATAGCAACCTATCCCAAAATAGCAGTAAGCCTATCCTTTTCCCAAAGTTAGCGTCCACAGAGATGACTACTCGAGGAAAACGCCCACCACGAAGGCTTCACCAGTCAACTGCCATGTCACCCTGCCTGACGTTGAGTCAACTCCGATAACGTAGATTAGACGAGTAAACAGCATCGGTCAGGAATGTCCACGCCCTCGTGTCTACAGCCGTGTGTCCACTCGGCTCTGACGTGTCCGTAGTAGACCCGCGACCATCGTCCAGCACACAGCCAGTCCAGCAGCGTCGTCAACTCCAGTGGTAAGTAGTGCTACGTGCAGCGGCTCTACGTGGCTGGTTGTGTTAACTCGTCAAACAATTCGCATGAGGAGGAGGTGACTATTTGCTACTCCTCCACGTACAAATGCATGTAAACGCCTGACGTCTATATTACCAAAAGTAACTTCAATCTAACTAAATCTAATCGAATATAATCTAACTTATCCCTAAACATACTAACCTTAAAACTAATCCTAAACTTTAATAAGTTTGTACATCGGAACAGCCATAACAGGACATTTGGACGTGGAGGGGTAGTAAATAGCCATCGCCGCATGAACACAACACAACTTAAATCAGGGTTTCTGTCGTGCCCGAAATCATAACGAAAATGTATTCTTTGATAAGTTTAAGCTGTTTATAATCTACACAATAATTCGAACGATGCAACCGACTTCATGTCCTTCTGAGTACAACAGTGACAAAACGGTCCGCGTCTTTTTTTTGGGTCGCATTTAAAAAAAAACACTAAACGATATGCGGTTTTTCTTACTTCTAAATTATTTAACATTAAAACAAAACAAATTATTTAACAAGAAAACAAAACATTGGTTGTTTTTTTCGTTTTTCTTTTGTAATTTTTAGTGAACGAAAGCGAAAAATACGGCACATACACGAGCCTGGAACGGTGTGTCTTATAAATATACACCAATGTGTCATGTAACCAAACACCGCAGTGGTCCGCCTTGTGGGTTATGTTGACTGTGTTCTAAATTATACCGGGCGCGTCAAGTGTACTAAGTTGTGTAAATATGCATACAAAATGCACGTGCATGTGCGGCGGACTGGCAGTTAGAAAACTACGCTTGTGCGCAAAAAAGTGTTACTTTTCCATGTTCATTGCTAATTCTTCCCAGGTGCAGAACACCCCAGAAAGGGCGCCCTGTCGCCAAACCACGATACTTGCTTCGTATGCGTGAAATGCGGAAGTGAAATAGGGATCCATATCCGGATGTATAAAGGGTATCTTTCGGAGGAATGACGTGTGCGTGCGTGCGTGCGTGCGTGCGTGCGTGCGTGCGTGCGTGCGTGCGTGCGTGCGTGCGTGTCGTGCGTGCGTGCGTGCAGTGTGTATGTAACATACAGAAAACATTTGATGCGAGGGACACGGACAACTCAGATCATATCCTATAAGTTATTCCATTTATATGACGATACTTCAATTTAAATCATGGTGGTCATTGGTCGAAGTAAAGTCTTCAGTCATTTTAAACTGTTAAAGAAAAAGGTGAAGTAGACGTACACGTGACACTAACAAACAAAAGCTCAATTGTTATACACTGCAGTATCCATACGAATATTCAATGAGCTATACACCTCGCAGAGCTGTTCAGTCTAAACCATGTCGAATTATCTGGAAAGCATTTCACTAGGCGCTGTAATTGGTGCTCGAAAACAAATACCCACCACGGTCTATAGCCAGGTATTCACACATCTGGATGAACTGGAGCAACATAAAGTGAGCGAATTTGTCCACGGTTCGACAGGACAGCGCAGGATCTGAACCCTGGTTCTAACGATTGAGGGTCCGATGTCCTAGTGACAGAGCCACTGCGCTCTACAAATTCGTTGGAGGAATGCAATGCACACAATTGCATATGATACGCTGAAGCGAATGTTCTTACTTTCGTTTCCACTAGCGTAGCAGACTAAATTAAAACGTTGTCGATTCGTGGTGATTCTCGCATTAGCCGTCATGTTCACAACAGTACGAATCCGCGTCACCATGTACGTGATTCACGACACCAGAACGGCGGTGTGTCATGTACGTGACGACATCGTCCATCTGCGTTGACGTCAAGTAAACTATGTAATGTCCCGCCACATCAAGTCCAAACACGACCACTTCCTGTTGGAGAACAACTCGTGATAATTCCCACACAATGTTAAGTTTGGAATTCACATGCCAACGCCTTCCTGAAACCTCCGTATTGCGGACACATGACGCAGTGTCATATTTGGATACTCAAAACACAATTGTTCAAATCCATTGTAACGAAAACATTGCGCAAGTTAAGTCAATGTTCACTTTCCGACTGAAAATTCTTTTTTGTCTTAGCTGAATATAACACTAACTTATTAACATAATAACACATGTTGGTAACTTAATGGCAACTTGTTACCTTTGATAACATCGTGGCATACATTACATCAATGCGATTGAGGTAAAGCAAATTATTGTTCAAGATTCGACATTACAAAATGTGTCAAAGTGTTATCTGCCACAGACACTGCTACCTCGTAACCTTAGTAACTCATCCACTGCACGAATTGCATTCTGTTGCAAAATCTGGCTGTAGATATTTCTCTGAAAGAGCTTGCACTTTTCTGCCAACTTCCACCAGGAAGAGGAATACAGTGGCGAAACGAGCACTAGCACTATAATTAACATTCTTATGTACAAAGAAATGTATCGTACAACGTGTGCACGCCTTTGTATAAATTACTGATTTAACTGGACGGTTTTTGTTCTGTTGTATAAAATTACATCGAATGACCTTTTTCCGACTTCATCCGCCAGCGCAAACCCTGGGCCCATAGTCGTTCATATCCGCACGAAAGTAAATAAAACGCCTCTCTGTGTAGATACGTTGAGCAAACACCGGACATGCGAGATATGCCCACGCGTGGATATTGACCACAAAGCTGACCGGTTAATATTTCTTATCGGTGACCTTAATTGTGAAGTAGATTTTCATTATTAAGGTCACCCTCGGAACTGGACCAAAGTAATCTGAATGAAGAGGTGACCGTTTAGCGGGAGCAGCGTCTTATACTTTGGTATTAGCGTGAATGATTTGGGTGTGCTCTTGGGTGACCTTAATTGCGATGTGGTTGTATTGGCAAGATGACCGTTACATTCGACTGTTACTACCCAGGGGTAGACAGGTGAGAGTGAGCGAGCATGCGAGCATACCCATGTGTATGACGAAGGATTAAAAATAGTATATGCATCTGGTAATATAAATTTAAATATACAGGTCTACACTTCAATGCTAGCCACTGCATGAGTGGATTTAATGACTTTACAAGCGCGTGGCTGAATCTCAGTGATCTCGCAACTGGACTAGTTCAAAGGTTCGTGCGCGGTGCAGAAATAATGTGTTTGTACACTCCGCGTAAACCTATCCCTAGTTCGTTGTGTGATTGCTTACATGGCAAACAGCTACAGTGACTAACAGCTTTTCGGCTCGGATCATGAGAAGCAAACAATGTCGTATCAGACCGCCATTTCTGAGCGTCACAGAGTGAGGGAGAGTGAGACGGCTGTGTCTATATATATATATATATATATATATATATATATATATATATATATATATATATATATATATATATATATATATATATATATATATATATATATATATATATATATATATATAATATTCATTGTTATAGAGCGCATTAAATAAATAGAACTAATTATATACTGATTGTGTTAACGATATCATGTGAATATGTTCCAAAATAATTGACAAATAACCTCTCGATATAGGCTACATATTTGCTGACAGTCTTCTTAATTTTCTTGTAAAAACTAAACAATTCATCTGTCAGTATTTACTAGTTTCCACTACCAATAGTATATAACTATGGTCACACTGGCCTTTACCAAGTAATATAACAGCTTCGCTACTTCATTTTATCAATATAAAATAATAATAAATAGATAAATATTTTAAGAAAACGATTACTGTCTAAACTCGATCTGCTACTAACCATGGTAATATGTATATGTATATGTATATGTATATATATATATATCGGCCATGGTATCATAATTTTAAAAGCAACAGTGTAAAAGAACGGTTATCTTTCATACACAATCAGTTGTTTAGTAACTACAAGGTTTTATTTACATTAATGATAACAGGTGAAAGGTCAAACCGCTGTCAAATAGCGCATTATCGCGTCCGTAATGGAAAGTCAGACTCCTTCACAAGGCATACACGCCCATATATAATTTCTAACACGAATACGATTGGAAGTGTTATGCCACACTATCTATACTATCAGAATTATGTTCGTCTAATTGTACCACTGGATTTAAAAAATTATAATGTTAAGTCATTACATGAACCATATCGAGTTGTTATGCGACTTGTTAATTGTCGATAATGATAGAGTGAAATAGCTTGGTACAAGAAAGTGTCATGTTAACAATCCAATACTATTTTAAAACGCGAGAATACCGACACAATTTCGAAAAGAGAACGGTGTTTGGAACTTACATTGAACATATCATTGTATGTTTAATGATGTTGAAAAAACTCTCGACAATTCTACGGTGAAATACAGTAAAACCTGTCTTGGGCGACGATGGTGAGTGTTTCAAACTAACCTTTCTTGCTTTCCTTTAACAGTAAACCATGTGCGAGGGAAAGTTCTTTATCATCCGGAGCCAGTTGAATGGCCTCGTTCTCGATATCAAGGACAACACGTGCTTCCCGGGCAACCATGTTGTCACGTGGGAGCAAAATTACGAATGTTTACACGCATGTGTGTCTAATATACACATGACATCTCCTGCTCGTTGTCTCCCTCATTCTCGCGCACTTTGATATACTAATCAAATAAATCGACCAATCAGATCAATCGACGATACATGTATTTTGTGAACTTGAAAACGACGTTTCTCATGATAAAGACATGTTTTACTGTAGTGTTTTTGATGGTGATTGTTTCAAGCTAACCTTTCTTGCTTTCCTTTAACAGTAAACCATGTGCGAGGGAAAGTTCTTTATCATCCGGAGCCAGTTGAATGGCCTCGTACTCGATGTCAAGGACAACACGTGCTTCCCGGGCAACCATGTTGTCACGTGGGAGCAAAATTGCGGCGACAACCAATTGTGGTACGAGGACTCCATATCCGGTGTGATCCGCAGCAAACTTGACGACAGCTTCGTTCTTGAAGTACAAGGTAACTGTGTAATTCGTGTGTGAAATATCGTAAGTAATGAGCAGCTATTAGGGTCAACATCTGTCATCGGATAAGACAAATTGACACTTTCAGCTATCTAAATGTTCTTGTTCTATGTAACTCCTTTTTTGCTGACAGTTTTGCTAAATACATTTTCATATGCTGTGTTATATTCTAATGTTACCAAGAAAACATCGCTAGACTCATTCATATAGTGTTGAACACTCACCTGTTCAATGAGTGTGTATTATGTATCTTTTGTATTTATAAAATGCTATGGTGAACAATAGCCAAATGTAATGCACCAATATAGTCATTGTGTTCTCTGCTTAACACATATATATATATTTTATATATATATATAAATATATATATATATATATAATATATATATATATTATTATATATATATATATACATAGTAGTAGTAGTAGTAGTAGTAGTAGTAGTAGTAGTAGTAGTAGTAGTAGTAGTAGTAGTAGTAGTAGTAGTAGTAGTAGTAGTAGTAGTAGTAGCAGTAGCAGTAGCAGTAGCAGTAGCAGTAGCAGAGTAGTAGTAGTAGTAGTAGTAGTAGTAGTAGTAGTAGTAGTAGTAGTAGTAGTAGTAGTAGTAGTAGTAGTAGTAGTAGTAGTAGTAGTAGTAGTAGTAGTAGTAGTAGTAGTAGTAGTAGTAGTAGTAGTAGTAGTAGAAGAAGAAGTAATAGTAGTAGCAACAGTAGTGTTATTGTTATTACTATTATGTTGTTGTTGTTGTTGTTGTTGTCGTTGTTGTTGTCGTTGTTGTTGTTGTTATAATTATCATCATCACCACTCAGACAACACACTGGTGGTGAGTCCGTTCTGCCCTGACGCCTGCATGCAGCGATGGCAGGCGGCCGGAGACCGCGTCATGAACCGGGACAACCCGGCCATGGTGCTGGACGTCGCCGACCACGACTGTGAACCCGGAGCCAGGGTCTGTAGCTGGGACTTCAACGGAGGACCAAACCAGATGTGGTCCTTCGAGTACCAGTGAGTAGACCTACCTAACAGAGCAGACCTCGTGTGCAGACCCGTAGTCTAGTTGATTTTGGCGTCGTAGTTTTTCGCCCTGCGACGGCACGCTAACCAATATCGAAAAGAGGCGAGTTTTTGGCAGGCATTGCGTGGTAAGGCAATAGAAACTTTCACGTGAGATTAATAGAAACTAATATACGGATTAAAGAGCTAAGTTCATATATAAGCGCAATGTCCAATCCGCAGGATTTCTCAAAGTGCTTAACACTTTTCTCCCTGGCAGACCTGTTCACGCGAACACCGTCTCTGGTATGCATTCAGCCACGTTGTAATTAAGGCGCGAAGACTATTCGTACACAAATGTCTACCATTGTATGTACTCATTCATACAACCGACTGAACTGGAGCAATGTAGAGTGAACGAACTTGCCCAAGATTTTACACCATAGCACAACATTCGAACTTGGGTTCTCTTAGCTGTAATCACGGCACAACAGCGCTACTACAAAATAATTTATCAATTATAGAATGTAATGATAACGATAAACACGTGTGACGTATATAATAATAATAATAGAGCTGTATTCGCCAGTTCCAACATGCAATATACATTTCATGTCAAAGTGGAATGCGTTCTGGCGGTTGAGTCGTGTATTGCCTATACTATTTTTATCTAATAACTAAATAAAAACTAGATCTAAGATGTCATTAAAATAAAAACCCTTATCTATTTAAAAATAATTATGTCAAGCTAATAAATATTTTTTAAATATCTAAAATATCCTTTTAAATGAGAAATTATAATAAAGTTAAAATTACGACTTGTGCGATTGTGTTTTAAGGCCTGCGGTGTACTGTTACATCCGGAGCGAGCTGAACTGTAAGGTACTTGACGTGAAGGGGGCTGACCCGAGTCCGGACACGAAGGCCATCATGTACGAGCGCAAGGACTGTCCTGAGGACAACCAGTTGTGGTGGGAGGACAGTCAGGGCGTCATCAGGAGCAAGATGACAGACTTCGCTCTCGATACAACAGGTGCGACATCTCGCTGGCAAATGTGGAGTAACGGATCCCGTTTGCTGGAGCCGGATTACTATGTTATGTGTGTGAGGGTGCGAGTGTGTGTCGCGTGTGTTTGTGTGTATGTGTGTGCGTGTGTATATGTGTGTGTGTGTGTGTTGTGTGTGTGTGTGTGTGTGTGTGTGTGTGTGTGTGTGTGTGTGTTTGTGTGTGTGTGTTGGTGTGTTGGTGTGTTGGTGTGTTGGTGTGTTGGTGTGTTGTGTGTGTTGGTGTGTTGTGTGTTGGTGTGTTGGTGTGTTGGTGTGTTGGTGTGTATGTGTGTGTATGTGTGTGTATGTGTGTGTATGTGTGTGTATGTGTGTGTATGTGTGTGTATGTGAGTGTGTGCACGCCCGTGTGATGTGTATTGGGTGAGTGGGGATAGATTGGTGGTTGGGTGGGTGGGTGGCCGTGTGACTATGTGTATGTTATTGCGTGTGTGGGGGAGGTGGGTGTGTGCGTGCGTGCATGCGCACGTGCGTGTGTGCGTGTGCCTGCGTAATAAGCGGAATACGTGTGCGTATAGTTTGTAATGTAGTTGTGTCTTGTAAAGATTTAACCCCGCTAACACGACAGCACATTGCCGTGTCCCAGCTGGTAACACTCATAGGAGCAACGAAAAGCATAGAAATGTGTAGTTAGAAGGCTGCTGTCTAGAACGTGAGAACAGTTCACTTTAAAAGGTGTTGCGGTGAAACTTGTAGTTTTGTTTATAATTTTGACAGTGTTGCGCGGCGTAAATTTTCAAATTGAGAATATTGTTACGAATTTAATATAATAATTATACACAATCTGGCAGGCAATATGCAATACGTAATCATAGTATTACATAAACAAAACATTAACAAATAAAAACATGTCTGATGTCCTCCTTTTACATTCGTTCCCAATGTCTGCTCTCAGAATAACCATTGCGTCCACCAGACAATCGCTTCAAAATAATTCGACATTGGCTGATAACTCAATGACTATGTTCTACGATAAATATGATTAAGTACAAACATTGTGTGTTTCTGTTCGAGTATTACTTTGAAAATCAGTTAATTGGTAGATCAGTTCATTGGTAGATCATATGCAAATTACCAGAAGAAGAGAATTAATGAATAATTGCATTTGTGGTTATTTTATACAACGCCACTTGGTATATCAGATGCCATTAGACTAAGAAAGTGAAAGAATATAGAAAGAAGCGTTTACACTAATGTCTGAATGCAGATACATTTAAACTGATCCAAATTTAGTTCTAATATGTAACTACTGAGTCCGCATGGTCCTGTTTTATAGAATTCATTCAACGTCCTAGAAAAAGATGTCGACCAATGAACGCGTTTGTTTCTTGCAGACGGCAGTGCCCGGATGAGGCCGTACGACAGTTGTAATGCCGGCCAGCAGTGGGTGAAAGTAGCCAATAAGATCCTCAACAAGTTCAACCCTGGCTCGTGTCTCGACATCAAGGGAGCCGACCCTGACGACGGCGCCAAGTTGATCTCGTATGAGTACAGCGGCCAGAGCAACCAACACTGGTCGTTTGACTACATCTGAGCGAAGAGTCATCTGTCTCTTTTGGTCATTTGCGTAGACTTGGTACAGCGTTCAGTTAACTTAGTTTCAAATTAAATCACAAAGACAAGCTTTTGTATGCATTGTTTCAGTTGTAATTGTAAACATATTTATGCTCTGCTACTGAAATAACTGCATCCTAGCAACATTTAATAGAACAGTTCAATATTTGTGCTGGATTGAAAGCGAACTGTTGTGGACAACTCACGTGACAGAAGACATTAATTGAGAAGAGCAACAAACCAATCTGGCAACTGATGTTTGTGTACGTGTCATTTACGCAATTGGTGTGAAACTGCAACGTATAAATATTCGCTGAAAATTGCCTTCTTGAAACAAACTGGTGTTTTCCATATGAAAGAAATATGTTTACCAAGATTTTCAGATATGTGGTTTGTAACTGTATGTGTCTATGTCATTAATTACATCATTCACGTCGACTACGAATAAAAATACATACAGAATTTCGAATGTACGGTAAGAACGCTCACTTGCCGGTGACGTGCAGTGAGTAATTAGGCACACACGATAAGTTCCCACCCGGTTGAGGGGTCCGCTAGGGGAAAATAGCTGCGCTTTATTGCACTGCTATCCCACGCAAGCTGCCTTCCATCGACCGGAAGAAAGTTGTTACCAATACACTTCCTATCACTATCACCCCGAGAGCAAAATTCCTCAACTCTACTCGCCTTCGATAAGAAAAATTTACAATCCCACACGAGAGGCGAAATTTCCCACACGAACTACAATTCGACGCTACACATGGCATGCAAATGTGATGGGTGTTTAATTTTAATGTCCTGTATCAAAATCCACATTGCACACGCACGGGCACGCGCACGCGCACGCGCACGCGCACGCGCACGCGCACGCGCACGCACGCGCACGCGCACGCGCACGCGCACGCACACGACACGCACACGCACACGCACACGCACACGCACACGCACACGCACACGCACACGCACACGCACACGCACACGCACACGCACACGCACACGCACACGCACACGCACACGCACACAGCACACGCACACGCACACGCACACGCACACGCACACGCACACGCACACGCACACGCACACGCACACGCACACGCACACGCACACGCACACGCACACGCACACGCACACGCACACGCACACGCACACGCACACGCACACGCACACGCACACGCACACGCACACGCACACGCACACGCACACGCACACGCACACGCACACGCACACGCACACGCACACGCACACGCACACGCACACGCACACGCACACGCACACGCACACACGTGTGCCCGCGAATACACAGACATGTACGCAAGGAACTTCAAAACATGTAAGGTGTAAACAATGAGGAAAAGGGAAAAACCATTACACAATTCCACATAAATCAATCGACTGCTGCCAATAGTTGATGGAAACTAAATAATATGTCACATCACCAAAGAGTGCTCTTCAAAGACAGTACAGCGACGACTGCTGTCACACTGGCCTGCAAGAATACTCTACATTATATATTTATGAGAGCCATATGTTTGGACAGTGTGTCAATTGGTAGTGTAAAATTGTGTATGTGTGTGTGTGTGCGTGCGCGCGCGTGCGTGCGTGCGTGCGTGTGTGGGGCCTATTGTTATAATCAATAAGTTCACAGACAACACTGAAATGGCCGCAGTTTGAACTCGACAAAGTTATATACTTGCACCGAAATCCCGCTTCCGTGTATGTACGAAATGATAACAAAACCTTACATTCTACACTGGATATTGTTAGGAATGTGGAACGGTAAAGCACTTTAGTTCCGTAAAATAATAAGATTGAAGAAACTGCCACAACAGGAAACAGTAAGTATCTTCTTGGAGGGGCAATAAATAAAAGTGTGTGTGTGTGTGTGTGTGTGTGTGTGTGTGTGTGTGTGTGTGTATGCGCGCGGGCGCATGCGTACGTGCATGCCTGTGTGCGGGCAGACGGACCTGCGCGCATATATGTGTTTGTATGTGCGTTGCGTGTATGTATGCGCGCCTGTGCGTGTGAGGGGAAGGATGATAATAAAAAATAGTTGAGGCTTCTTCAAAGTACGTATCAGCAAGATTACTGTAACAGTAATTAACTCATTGCTCTCTTATTTTCCGAAGTAGTAACCACTTTGTAATCCGCGCCCCATTCAGGGTGTCAAATTCTTCTTCTTTAGAAGGAACTACTCAAATGTATTTGGTTCTGGGATATGGTTATGGACATCGTAATAATATTATGTGGTAGCGACTGGCGGGTCGTTCGAACTTAATCACTAGATGGCAGCATTACTATTTCTCTAATTCCACCTTTCAACGCTACGTGTCGCTGGTTACAACACGTGTGTTGTTTGACGTTTAATGCCCGTTTACTGAGTATATCCCAGCAAAATATTTACAGTCACTTGTCAGCACGGGGCACTTTGACTGACAGTATATTGATGTACGTATTAAATGCAAGTACAGTCACCTTGTACTTTATACTACTGTAAAATTTACAAATCAGAGTAACACAACTGGGCGATAATATAGTTACAGTCCATGCGGTACACGTTTAAAATATCGGAGGATTTTGCATTCTCATATCCTTTTGCATTACGCAAATTACGAATAAATCGGTCACTGAATATTTGTATATGATTCTACCATACGAATAAACAAATTATTTGAGATAATATACAATAATGGCCTACGTTGACGGGTAACCAATTAAAATATTAGAACACCGACCTGTGTTTCTAAACATTTAAATATCTTATACAGATACCAAAAGGTGGCGCCACTTCACTCATTAGCCCAGGGCAGTGGCAGTGTCTTCATCTCACTTCTTTGCCCTGTTGTTTGATGATATCTTTATTTGAACTAATTACACAGCATATCATCAAGGTTACAGGCGTAATTATACAGGACAATTATACATGTAATTATACAGGACAAACAAATTTCAGGAAAAGATGTTTGTCGTAACCAACTGACCATGCAGTCAAGCTCGTGTTTGTAATAATGCTGACAAGTTTGTACTAAGAATGTGCCATCATATATTTACATGTATTTACATTTACATAATTTATCAATAAACAAAGGTTAGGGCCGGGGCAACCCCAATGTCATTGACAAGGGAAGAACATGTAATCATTCAGTTGCAACAATTTATCAATGTTTTAATGATTTGGGATTCAGTTACATTCAGGTCTGTGAGTGTGAATGGATCAGGGTGACTTGGGAGTCGGGCCACTTCTGAGAAAAGATTGATAGGTTGCTATAGGGTGGGGTAAAGTGGATGATATTGATCTTTACCAGACAGCCAGACTAGTTGGCACTGACTGACTTGGTTGGCATGTTTACTAGTCCACCTTAATCTTTACTAGTGTACAGACTAATAGACTAATGGGTAGTTCTACCCCTGTTATATCAGTCGTCAGTACCTTTATTGTATTGTATTGTGTGTGTGTGTAGATATATATATATATATATACGCTATGTAACAACATGTTAATGTACACTGTATATATATATATATATATACACAGTGTACATTACACATGTAATCTGGTTACTACAGTATTGTATCACACTGTATATTGCAGTATATCAGCACATCTCTTTATCATTACATGTATAACCCTAATTCAATGCCTTGTAAATTTTTATACTTGTCTAGGTCCAATTGTATGTACCCCTGTATAAACGTGGTATTTGGTACTCACCTGGCTGTTGTTATTGAGTTAGTGTAAACACAAAGGTGTTGCGGTGTGTTGATACTCATCTGGTGGTGTTGTAGACATGATGGTGGTGTTTGCGTGTGTTGATACTCATCTGGTGGTGTTGTAGACGTGATGGTGGTGTTTGCGTGTGTTGATACTCATCTGGTGGTGTTGTAGACGTGATGGTGGTGTTTGCGTGTGTTGATACTCATCTGGTGGTGTTGTAGACGTGATGGTGGTGTTTGCGTGTGTTGATACTCATCTGGTGGTGTTGTAGACGTGATGGTGGTGTTTGCGTGTGGGTCGTGTGGTGACCCAGTCAAGAAGAACCAGGTGGAGAAACACTGTCAGTTCAAGTGTAAGGACTGCAACATCCTCTCCTGCATCGACTGTGGCAAGGACTTCTGGTTCGTGTTTATCTTCCGGTTCTTGATATAAAAAAATTGTCAGAAAATAATTGCGCCATTCTTGCTTGTGCCATATTACTTTCTTCGAGGCAAACCAGCCAAATTTCAACTGGGTGGTTATTGGCAAAAATTGCATTGTTGTTTCTAACAACAGGACAAATAATATTTTAATTGGTTACCCGTCAACGTAGGCCATTATTGTATATTATCTCAAATAATTTGTTTATTCGTGCAGGTTAAATATAACAAATTAATAGAGTATAAAATTACTATTAATTAAAAAAATCAAAATCACATTGTTAATGGCTACTGTTCTGTTTTTTTCTTGTATACACAATTATTCTGTTAAAATAAAATTCCACATTATACGATTTGCTTATTATGTTATGATGATGGTTAAATTTGTAGGGGAGACTCGTACAAGGAACACACAAAATGCATCAGTGAGGAGGAGAAGTATTCGGGCAAAGATTTCAAGCCACGCCCAGGAGCCAACAAGGGAGAGGCAAAACAGGAGGCCTGGTTCAACGTAGGCCTGATACATCAACACAATACAGAAACACAGTTCATCATCATTGTGCAGCCGTAGTGTCCTGTGGTTGGGCAAAGGCCTCAGCATGCTCTTTCCACATCTGCCTATCTTGCACTATCCTGTGCCAGATGGTACCCTTCCAGTAGTCTTCTTGTTCGTCTCTTCATCATCTCGCCGGTCTTCCTCTAGAGCATTTCCCATCGTAGGGTTTCCAGGTGGTGATATGTGATGTCCATCTTGTATCTTCAGACATACCGTACCACTTCTGTGTTCTCATTTGTATTTTTTCTTCCCAGATGTTTGTTTTTCTGCCCCGGTATATATTGTTTATTAACATACTTCTTTCCATCTTTGTTTGTGCAGCTGCTAGCTTGTTCTTTGCCTGGCTGGTGAGTGCCCATCTTTCCTCCCCATTGTCATTGCCAGCAATGAGTTGTAGACTTGTCTCTTCAAGCAGGTTCCAATGTTACCCTTGAAAATGTCATAGTGCTTGCTTGTTCATCCGGCATGATTCTTCTCTGAATCTCCTTGTCTTGTTTTTTGGTGTCTGGTGCTGTGTGTGTGCGAGTGTTTGTGAGTGTGTGTGTGTGGTGCTGTGTGTGTGGTGCTGTGTGTGTGTGTGTGGTGCTGTTTGTGTGGTGTGTGTGTAATTACACACCATAATATTGGTTTTGATGATGATTAAGAAACAGTTTCAAAACCATATTAAAATACTGGTTCAGCAATATACTGGCATATGGTTCACAGCTCAAGTCTCCTCCAACATTCTCTACCCCTCTCTCACTTTCACTTTCATTCTACACTACTCTTTCAACACCTCCAAATGTCTTGATGATTTCAGTCAAATACTAGACTATAGAGTTAGTTATTACACAAAAATTACAAAGAAGAAGGGGAACAATTAAGGGCTTGGTAAATAGAAATAATTTCTATAAACAAATTGGATAGGATCAATAACCCCCACCGACCACTCATCCAAAAAAAATTGGAAAGGCCCACAAGTGCAGCAATACATGTCAGTGAAGTAGCAAAGAAAGAAAGTATTTTATTAAAATAAATGGTCTTGCATATCATGTTTGTCACATGGAACATTTCTACTCTATATTATTTAGAAATAAATATATATTTTAACATTGCATATGTATTATTGTCAGCATTTTGCCATGTACATAACACAACTAATAGCACTAGCATATGTTGAGGTAATATTGTCACTGTTTTAATATTCAGTACTCATTTCCCAAAAAATTGCACAAATTTGATGATTGAGTAATTAATATCTTATGAAGGACTTTAATTCCAGGTTTTTTTTGAAAGAAATTTTCTTCTTTTGCCTGCCGCAAACTTGAGAACCACAACACGGAACTGTTTGTTGTAGCAAGTTCAGCAGGCGATTGATGCTGCCCACAGCTCCAACCACACACTGAAGGAACTCCTGGAAAGGCTCAAGGAATTCCCCAACATTCCTCGCAAGAAGGCAAAGTTTGAGGCATGTGAAACCATCAATTTCTCTATTAAACTGTATAAGCAGTGTTGGATTCTTTTCTGCTGCAAAATAATGTCCGTATTCTGCAGAATGTTGGTAGCAAATGTACAAGTTGTACGTTTGTTTGACTCTTGTAACATTGGTATGGATATAACATATTTATTATATTAACCCTGCGACCGGCCAGCGAAAATCCTCAGTTGCATACTGCTACAAAATAAAAATCATAACTAAGCAACTTTTTCATAAAAATATGAATGAACTCTTTATTATAATAAAAATATACTATCTCTATTATGTCAGCTAATCATGGTGATATTATTAGTTGAACGTCATCCAAAAAAATACGGGGAAAACCAAACGCACTATCGTGCTCCCAAATAATTACTGAACGGACAAATTTCCTACTTCCTGTGAGACAAATGTAGCCATACATTTTAGCTGCTAAATAAAATTAAAATGAATCAAATCCATTGAGAACTTTTATTTTCAAGATTGTTTTTCAATATCGAGGTAGGCCATTTTAGGTCGGTCAATTGCTGTTACATTCGCCTCCGACACAAACTCACGGTGCAAGCGGTGAAATGTTGTGATGACAAATGGTCAATTTTTCAGACCAAAAAGCATCCGAAGTCATTCTAACTATTTCAACTAGTATAATAGTCATATTCGTGAATACTGTCGGTTGTCTTGTTGAAAGGTAGACGCGGACACTTCAGATAATCCGAAGTAAACATTTGAATCGAGAAAGTTCTTTGCCATGAACGTCCGCCATCTTGTTGTTTACTTCTGCTCCGGTGGGAAGATGACGCAGTGTTTGAAAGCTTGGTTCTGATTCACTGGACCAGCCAGTCCATTTGTTTATTTTTCCCAGACTGGGCAAGAACAGAGCTTTCTATTGGTACCACGTATGCGGGGGTTGGGCCTTTGTGAATGGATGCGTAAATTTATCACAGAAGGCGTAGTAAACCACCCAAATTTGGGCATCAACTTTGTCACATGTTTTGTCCGGCCGCGTGCAGCTAGCTGTCATTCAATCTGCTCATGAATAAATATACACCATCTTGAAAAATCTGTCAGCCATTCAATGATACCAAATATGCGTGGGTCGGTTACTGAATACGAAAACTGTTTTTATGAAGGAAGGTGTCTCAGGCTGATTAATCGGCCATGGCTGGTCGCAGGGTTAAGCAAGCAGTATGCTTGGCAAATATTTGAGATGTTAAAATAGACAAAAAGTCATCCATATTATGCATACACCCAACTTAACCAAGTTTACAGAAACTACATTGTTGCCAACTGAGTTGGTCAATTTTTGTTGGTAAAAGTAAAGACATGCCTGCATCTAACTAATTCCATCTGATATACAACCGAGTACTGAATAAATGGTCATACATCAGCAATACAATTTGCTGTATATAATTATTAAAGTATCTGTTATCTGAAATTTTTATTAAATACACAGATAAAACGATATATCGGTTTACTTAAAGTCAGTCGTGTCTACCCGGTAGTTTTTATAAGTCAAAGCAAATTGGAAACAGTTCTCACGGATGAGGCTATCGTAATTGGCAAAGTCTGTAAACTAGTTCAATTCAGCTAAATTCTGCACTTTCGTAGTGGATCTGCCATGGATCTGCCTGGCAAACAGCCCTGTAACTATCACCATATTGTGACTGACATATTGTACCATGAGGATGCTGTGTTATTACTTCATTTACTTTGTCTTGTAGAACTTTCTCAAGAACAGTATGCGGGTCAGGAATGCAGCCCTGGTTACCCAGGCTTGGGATGCCATCAGCATCTCTCTGACAGTGAGTACCTGTAGGTCTTGCCGTCTCTCTAATCTCTGTCAGTGAGTACCTGTAGGTCTTGCCGTCTTCTAATCTCTGTCAGTGAGTACCTGTAGGTCTTGCCATCTCTAATCTCTGACAGTGAGTACCTGTAGGTCTTGCCATCTCTAATCTCTGACAGTGAGTACCTGTAGGTCTGCCGTCTCTCTAATCTCTGTCAGTGAGTACCTGTAGGTCTTGCCGTCTCTCTAATCTCTGTCAGTGAGTACCTGTAGGTCTCGCCGTCTCTCTAATCTCTGTCAGTGAGTACCTGTAGGTCTCGCCGTCTCTCTAATCTCTGTCAGTGAGTACCTGTAGGTCTTGCCGTCTCTCTAATCTCTGTCAGTGAGTACCTGTAGGTCTTGCCGTCTCTCTAATCTCTGTCAGTGAGTACCTGTAGGTCTTGCCGTCTCTCTAATCTCTGTCAGTGAGTACCTGTAGGTCTTGCCGTCTCTCTAATCTCTGTCAGTGAGTACCTGTAGGTCTTGCCGTCTCTCTAATCTCTGTCAGTGAGTACCTGTAGGTCTTGCCGTCTCTCTAATCTCTGTCAGTGAGTACCTGTAGGTCTCGCCGTCTCTCTAATTTTCAGTGGGGTATGTATGATCAAAACGCCCAACTCTGTCAGTGAGTACCTGTAGGTCTCGCCGTCTCTCTAATCTCTGTCAGTGAGTACCTGTAGGTCTCGCCGTCTCTCTAATCTCTGTCAGTGAGTACCTGTAGGTCTCGCCGTCTCTCTAATCTCTGTCAGTGAGTACCTGTAGGTCTTGCCGTCTCTCTAATCTCTGTCAGTGAGTACCTGTAGGTCTTGCCGTCTCTCTAATCTCTGTCAGTGAGTACCTGTAGGTCTTGCCGTCTCTCTAATCTCTGTCAGTGAGTACCTGTAGGTCTTGCCGTCTCTCTAATCTCTGTCAGTGAGTACCTGTAGGTCTTGTCGTCTCTCTAATCTCTGTCAGTGAGTACCTGTAGGTCTTGTCGTCTCTCTAATCTCTGTCAGCGAGTACCTGTAGGTTTCTTTAGTAGGTCACTAATTTTCATTGTGAGGTATATATGATCGAAAACAGCCAACATGCAAGGGGGGAAATGTCTATTCTGGAATTGTATAAATCAACAACAATTAACAAGTTTTGTTACATGTAATTATATAGTGCAGACATTTGTTAAGTTTGACAGACTCTCAAAAACCGAAACAAACAATTCTACCTAATTTACCCAACTGGGTGTGGATATTTGGTTTAAAATTTCTGGCTGGGTATTGTAAGTTAAAGTAAAAGGTAAGTTCTCATGTAGCGCAGTATCCAGTCCTCAGGATTACTCAAAGTGCTTTTACACTTTACTTCCCTGGCAGACCTGTTCAATCAAACACTGTCTCAACGTCTCTGGGAAACATCCAGCCATATATTGCAATTAGTGTGCGAAGGCTGCTTGTACACATGACCACCACTGTCTATAGCCAGGTACTCATGTGTACAGCTGAGTGAAATGGAACAAAGTAGGGTGAAAAAACTTGCCCAAGGTTTTTACACTGCAGCACAGGATTTGAAACCCGGGTTGTCTTAGTCGAGTCCGAAGCTCTACCCATGAGACATTGCTCTCAAGTGTATTTCTGTGTCGCCTCACAATGCGAGTTAATTAATTGCAATCGAGATTGACTGAGCTAATGCTCACAGACATCAGCAGTGCAGACAATAAACTGAACAATGACCTTAATTGGATTGATTTAAGTCATGTCTTACTTTGAAAACAGTGTAATAAATACTTAGGTGCATTGCCTACCCCTTTTCTTGTCGTTGACATTGTTTATATGCGTCATAGGAGCACTGGCTAACAATTTCAATACACTATTATCGCCTATCATATACGTTCCACCAAACATTCAAATCTTGTAGAACAAAGTACAATCCATTTACATCTATCCAAATAACATTTGAGTCCATTAGACATGTAAATAAAAGATGTTCTTCATAACGTATGCTTATTTAAATATGTCCCCCATCATGCCTTTAAATTAAGTCCACCCATAAATTGTTAATTATGCACATCTTTTGAAATTATTTTGTTAAGATCCTTTAGTAGAATCGAGGAAATAGTTGTATTTGTGTCTGCTGAATAAACACACAAACATCGTTGATGTCTGGTGAAATAATCTACACTTAAATGTGTTATACCTCGTAATGTGCAATATAATATTTCAGAATGGAAGTGCGCCACAGAAGAAAGACGCAAACACAGGTGATAGTGACAACAAAAACACAGACTCGGCCTCGGATAAAGAAACGGTCAACGGCAGTATCGAGAAAAGCGACACAAAATTAAGCAAGCGAGAGCGGAAAGAAGAAAGGAGAAGACTAGCGAAAAAGGGAGAAAAGAAAGATAAGGATAAGGAGGAAACAGAGAACGAGAGTAAGAAGATGAAGAAGATGAAGAAGAAGAGGAAACACGAGGATGACGAAGGGAAGGAGAACGAAGAGGAGGAAACTGACGGAAACGAGTCAAAGGGCAAACAGAAGTCGAAGAAAGGTCACACAAAAGAGGAGCCAGCGAATAAGAAGCAACGAACAGAAGACGTCACAGGTGAGAAAGTGAAATTGTTTCCCCCCCTCCCAACTTTAGCGTTCAGCGCATTGAGTTTTTGGCTCATTTCTTGACTGATCTAACCTATTTAATATCGACTGTAGTACTTTATCTTTGATAAATTTGGTATTTCGTTTAGTCATTGGGTAAAATATCCAATTATGTTTTCATCTGGTCAAATTATTGTGGAGACAGGGGAAATGTTGTCCAGCTTTGTGTGCAAAAACTTCAGTTTAACTATCAGAAGAATTTTTCATGATTTTAACAAAAGTGCACGCTACTTTATCGAAACACATTTGTACTAGGAAAGTTCCTTTTTCAGAGGAGCAGGAGGTGGCGCCCCCTACTGAGGGCACGTTTAAGTGGGAATCAGCAATAATCGGAGTCCTCAAGCGAGCCCCAGACAACGAAATTTCTATAAAGAAGCTTCGGAAAAAGGTAAACATGCACAACAGGATGAACAGAGGCACAGAGCTGGTCAATTGGGACTGTGAGGGTCACAGAGCTGGTCAGTCTGGACTGTGAGGGTCACAGAGCTGGTCAGTCTGGACTGTGAGGGTCACAGAGCTGGTCAGTCGGGACTGTGAGGGTCACCGAGCTGGTCAGTCGGGACTGTGAGGGTCACAGAGCTGGTCAATTGGGACTGTGAGGGTCACAGAGCTGGTCAGTCTGGACTGTGAGGGTCACAGAGCTGGTCAGTCGGGACTGTGAGGGTCACAGAGCTGGTCAGTCTGGACTGTGAGGGTCACAGAGCTGGTCAGTCGGGACTGTGAGGGTCACAGAGCTGGTCAGTCTGGACTGTGAGGGTCACAGAGCTGGTCAGTCGGGACTGTGAGGGTCACAGAGCTGGTCAGTCGGGACTGTGAGGGTCACAGAGCTGGTCATTCGGGACTGTGAGGGTCACAGAGCTGGTCAATCGGGACTGTGAGGGTGATGTCAGTCAAACGTAAATTTGTGTTGTCAGATTCCACAACACCAGTGTGTGTCTACTGTCTACTGTCAAAGTCCTCTCTCCCTTACTGAGTCATATTCATGAATATCGACATGGTGTCTTATGATATACCCTCGAACAACACAGGCATAAGCTTGTTTTTAGGGTGATTGAAGTGTCATAAAATGTGTGTTGTGACTGGATATAGTCTGTGTGAATTTGTACTGTGTTCTGTCACGTGTTATGTGGGTATGTGTAAAGTGTGTACAGTGTGTTATGTATGTTTGTACAGAGTACAGTGTGTATGTTTGTACAGTGTACAGTGTGTCCTGCATGTGTTATGTACAATATGCGTACAGTGTCCAGTGTGTTCTGCCATGTGTTGTGTGAATGTGTGTACAGTGTCCAGTGTGTTCTGTCATGTGTTGTGTGAATGTGTGTGTTCTGTCATGTGTTGTGTGGATGTGTGTATACAGTGTATAGTGTGTTCAGCCATGTGTTGTGTGGATGTGTGTGTGTACAGTGTGTTCTGCCATGTGTTGTGTGAATGTGTGTGTACAGTGTGTTCTGCCATGTGTTATGTACAATATGTGTACAGTGTAAGTGTGTTCTGCAGGTGTTGTGTGAGTACGCAGCCAGGGGAGGTGAAGGCAAGGATCATTTGTCGGAAGAGAAGATCCTTGCAAAATTCCAGAAGAAGATCAGCAAGAATCCAAGACTGAAAATACACAAAGAGAAAGTAAAGTTACTAAAGTGAAAGTGGCCAAAAAACAAAATGAAGTCGAAAACAAATAAAAGTGTCGCAAAAGCTGTATATCTCAAACATTGCTTATACATCCTTTTATCAACAGTATAATTTGGTGGGTAATGACCCTATTTCGGAATATGAATTTGTTGTACCAATATGCAGCCAGTTGTTCACTTCCCTTCAAAAATCATGTGTATGTTGCCAGTAATGCTATACTGTATATAAAACACATACATAATATCAACACTTGCATAAAAGATTCTGCGTTGTATTGTGTACTAATCTCGGCTGAGACGATCGATTTCTGTGTTGGTGAGATTTTTAAGATCTTCGCCTGTTCTGCTGTTTTCAGAAGTACCGCACTGTTTGCGATCCATCGAGTTAACAGTTTGTTGTATTTGCATCAAGTCATTCTGAGAACATTTATTGGCCTGGATGTTTCATTCATGTAGGACTGTTCTCATGGGTGCTCCTTCGTGACACCGGATGAGTTACTTGGCTGTCCTCCAAGTTACAACTTTTAAATATGTTTCTCCATTTATAGTATACAGTGCAGTGCGTCCACATGATAGACGGTGATTTCATTTTTCTGATATAATTTGGACATACTCTGAGACTTATTTGTTCAGGAACCACTGTGTGTTATTTTGAGTTTTAAAGAAGTTTGATATCGTGGTTGTTTTGTCAGTGGTTTAAGGCAAATACACCAACTAAATTTAATATCTGTATTGACAGGTCTGGAAGTTTCTTAATTGTGTTTAACAAATGTTGAAGCTGTTTTAAAACCCCTGAATCTGATATCCCCATTGGTCTCTCTCTGATATCCCCACTAGTCCCTCTCTATGATACCCCACTGGTCTCTCTTATCTGATATCCCCACTGGTCTCTCTTATCTGATATCCCCACTGGTCTCTCTTATCTGATATCCCCACTGGTCTCTCTTATCTGATATCCCCACTGGTCTCTCTTATCTGATATCCCTACTGGTCTCTCTGATATCCCACTGGTCTCTCTTTCTGATATCCCCACTGGTCTCTCTTTCTGATATCCCCACTAGTCTCTCTCTGATATCCACACAGGTCTCTGTCTCTCTCTCTCTCTCTCTCTTTCTCTCTCTCTCTTCTCTCTCTCTCTCTCTCTCTCTCTCTCTCTCTCTCTCTCTCTCTCTCTCTCTCTCTCTCTCTCTCTCTCTCTCTCTCTCTCTCTCTCTTCTCTCTCTCTCCTCTCTCCTCTCCTCTCTCTCTCTCTCTCTCTCTCTCTCTCTCTCTCTCCTCTCTCCTCTCTCCTCTCTCCTCTCTCCTCTCCCCTCTCCCCTCTCCTCTCTCCTCTCTCCTCTCTCTGTCTCCAGATTTAGCAGTAGAGAATCCATAAAGTCTGTAGTAGTTATTATTATTATATGCTATGCTATGATTTTGCCTGACGTGGCTATTAAAGTTTTTAGTTTAAGCTGCCAACAACAAGCAGGTTAATTGATTTATATGAATTTTTTGTGTTTGGGGATCATAACCCAAGAAAGCAGGTTTTGTTTGTGGCAATTTTCCAAACGTCTGAGACAGTATGGGGAAGCCACATTTGGAGAAAGTTGTTTCTATAGAATCATGTTAGCCATTTATTACTTTACTTCAAAAAAACATAAGCAAACAATCATTATTATTACAAATAATTTAGACTGCCAAGTATCACAGAAGTACTATAACCAATGTTTGTGCGAAACTATTTTTTGCCAGGAATATCAAATGAACTGGCCAGAAATTATAGGCTCTAAGGTGGCTGTGGAGAGTACAACTAAGACACACGTTGTTTTAAGGTCTTGTAATATTTAAGATTGAAATGTCAGTGGCATGTGGAAGAACGTTTGTTCTTGTTCTGTCTAATTTGTTGCACACTCTGTTACGAATATGTTCTGTATGTTATCACTACGTCTCTACTTTGTTGTAGTACGTACTATGAAAAAACACTATAGTACTTTGAAGTTGCCCCTCTTTTAGATACAAATGTCCAATGAATCAGCATGTTTGATACATACACACATTGTCATTTTCTCAGTTCAGTATATAAACGGTTTTAACATATTTTGTAATAAAATGCTGCAAAATATTAAAAACTATGTATATGTGCCACACCTTTTTCTTCTGTTAATTAGTCATTTTGCAAAGGTATAATCTGTCAAACAGCGTGAAATGCTATATTTTAAGTTAACTTGAACATTTATTATTGCATGCATGTTGTTACTTTGTGGATACAAGTAAAGTAATAAATGTATCTTTCATATAATTTCACTGAAAACTTAGTTATAAATACAATTCCCGTGATTGGTGAAAGGTCTATGCGCTGTGCTTGGTATTTCAGAAATGGAAAATATATTGTATTCATTATTACATTTTCATAACGACACTAACATATATAAGCGCTGCAACGGCAGTGTATTTAAAATCAGGGTTTGGTTATCAAAGCTCGGTAAACGACTAAAGAACTGCTCACAGTACCTAGCGTTATCCTTCAAAACAACCTTCACAAACACACTCTTACCCACCGTCAAAGCCGTTGTTTTATACCCCGTCGGGCAGCCCCTGTCACCCTCTAACTGTCCTCAGTTGGAAACAACCCCTCGACCCACGGGCTTTCATCTAGACGCGTGTGGAGAAGATTACGTTCACCCAGCTCCGTGAAAAGTGCTCAGGCGTTGAACCATTGGCGCGTGAACGTCCCGATTGTCTGTGATCGTGTCTTCGCACCTGTGCCGTGTACCGTCGAAGAATAATAGCGAGTAGTTTGGTGAGCTCATTTTGTTGCGGTTCACTGACATTGCGTGGACGTTGAGCAGATATAGTACGGCGATTTCATGGACGTGTCACAGTTGTCAACGAGAGCCCAGTCGACACGCACACATTGAGTTCAACCGGCATAAACCGCTCAAGAAAAACGACATCATCGTGACAGTTTCACACACCCGGAGAGTGTTTTAATAGCGTTTAGGTGAGTGTGGTAGATTCTTCTTTTGACGAGTTCATCTGTCAGTGGAGTTAAATAGATGTAGCAGGTCTTTTGTGGAGGTGTTGTGTTATAAAACATGCGTCGAGTCGATGATTTTCGCGTGGGAACATGTCGGGTTCTATATCAATCAAGACTTCATGAAAAGTCCCGATTTCCAGCGGTGATTAAAATCAGTTAGTGTGCAGTTATCTATTCTTATGACCTGTTATTTGATACACCAACCAGTTTTGTTTGGCAAATTTGCAATAACGCGACACGTGGCCTTCCACAAATTACAAAATTGTTTCACTTTGTCCAGTTACGAACATCAACTGGTCTATAAACGTAGACCCGAAATAGTTGTCCTGCCTAGCCCTGAATAGATGCGTACATGTGTTTTACATCAGATATCCACATTTGCTACCCATACGTTAACTAAATATACCATCAGTAAAATGCATAGACCCAAAGTAAGCCAAGAGCGTGTCAATATAATATATTAACCAATAATAATATGCTAACTTTGGACCGTTTGTAAGTGTATCTCATCCGAGGCGCCGTTGTTGGGGATGTGCATATGTTTAAAGGGAGCGTGCAAGCTCCTACCCAGAATTGGCGGAGGAGTTAAACATCAAAGGGTATTGCGGTTAATTCTGCTCGCCTCGGCATTGTTGCCCAATCAACTCTGTTTTGAAACTGGATGTTTTGTTTACAATTTGAACGCGTTGCAGGAGGAATCGTTCCAACTGCAAACATTGTTCAGAGCTAAATCAAGTAATTAAACACTATTTTGCAGGCAATAAACCTTCAACATGCATATTGTTGGCATAATAATGTAATAGAAAATGAAAACAATATTATCTAGGAGCTGGTACCCGCGGTTTAAATAGAGAGTTACTTATTCTCGTTATTTTGGTTTTGCGTGGTCTTACATCAAAACTGATGCAACGGAGTAAAGAATAATTGACAATGATTTGTATCACGCTCCGCTTAATTGTAGTAAATAACTTAAATTGTGTCCAGGAGATGTCTGCTATGACAGAAAAATCGACATGACGTAAAAGCCATGTTTCCCGCTATGACATGAAAATCGGTATATGGGCTTAGCAGTAAATTAATAAAATTATCTCATAAAACATCTAAGAGCAACACAAAAGAACTGTCTAGGATTTCTTCTAACCGGAATAAGACATATTACCTGGACAATTGAGCATGTCGCGTAGGAAAAACTAATGGGCATTGGAGATAGGTACTGCTTTTGAATAAAACCTACCATTGAATAAACCGAGTAGAACTTGTCTAGTCTACGAGTCGCCGGGAACAACACAGTCCGCGGATGACTGTTTACACACGGGGCCTGACGCACAAAATTAAATCATCTAGCCGTGTGAAATAAACAAACCGTGGTTTGTTGAACTGACGATGCCTGCTCAATAATTTCATATAAGATACTTAAATGTACATGTTTTTATAGAATGTTCTTTAGAGTAGAACACATATGTAGCAGGTATATCGTCCGCTAGATTGTACTTAATTAACTCGAAACATTAAATGTCATCCTGAAGAAAGTATAAGAAAAATTGCATATTATGTAAACAACTATATTGGCCACGTAAGAAGGTTGGGCGTGCCTCTTTGATGTGCAAAACGGTTGCGATATTCCACATTCTAGGGACATAATTAAGATTGCACGGTGTAGGTAATTACCACATGCACGGTGTGAATTCTTTCGCCCGTAGGCAAGTGGTTTGATACGGCTACCCTCTGGCCAACACTAAGGCAATGCGAACCCAACAAATTAATCACATAATATTATATACTACAATTATACAGAGTCCGTTTTCCCTTTAGTATTCGCCAGTCGCGCATGTTTTTCTTGTCCTGTCTTCGTCTATCTGTTTTAGCTAAATTAAATATTCGTAATATTGCGATTATAATGTCATATACCGAAATCGTCTAGAACCTACAAATTAATAATTCCATTCGAATGAAAATTATTCGGACAGAAAACATACTTTTCTTGTAAAACTATTAAACCGTTATTATTGTTATAGTCAAAGGACGTAAGAGGGACGAGAACAATGAGTTATCTGATATGTCTGCGGAACAGAATTGAGCTTAACACTCTCATCTCAATTCGGTTGACCAAAAAGATTCATATTCGTTGATATTCAGATATGGCATTATAAAGAAACAGTGTTGGGCCAGCATCAAGTTGTGTGGACAAAATGTAAACTTACAACGCGAAAAATTTCACATACACGCAACGCACGCACTATGTCACACCCAAAACAACACTCTCTCAACACGTGACTACACGCCCACACACATCTTAGGTTGTCGTGGAACACCCGAACAACACAGCAGAACACACTGAAACACACACGCACGCACACATAGATAGATACACACTACACTCTACATACACACCACACACACACACACACACACACACACACACACACGCACACAAGAGCACACACACACACAGCATCACACACACACACACACACACACACACACACACACACAAACACACACACACACACACACGCACGCACACATAGATAGATACACACACACACTACACACGACACCACACACACACACACACACACACACACCACACACACACACACACACACACACACACACACACACACACACACACACACACACACACGTTACGTTATACGTATACGTTAGTATTTAACTGTTTTTCGACGACGTTTTGTGACTACATGTCCCTGCCTGATCAGTATGTTTAATACTTAGCCCTATGTCAGACGACGGTATTGGATTAGGTAACACCCACAACCACAGACAGGCCGCGGCTTGTCGCGTGGACGCAGTATCGGTTCGGTTTTAGGGACTATTTATCACACAACTGAACAAAGAAATACCTGCAACATTTTATCACAATGACAACAAAATGACTCCCAACACAACAAGTGTGTCTAGGCGATCGTGAAGTCGGCACTCGTCTTGTATACGCGCAGTTACAAACGTGAAATGCGAAGACATTTGTCTGCGTTTGTGCAATCAATTGAGCCGTGCTCAATACGCCCGTGCGACAATGCAGCGTTACGGAAAACTACGCGCGCGCAAAATGAGATGTCACAGATTGACGGTACGCCGATGTATCAACTTACAGGTCACAATTTAAGTGGCAGCTGGGGCAACGTTTGTAGTCGGTCCGACAACCGAAAAGAAAAATCCAATTACACCTGCCTCGACACGTTAAGTTTTGTGTTGTTATTATTATGTTTAACCCGATAATAGAGCTCGGTCCCGCTGTCGTCGCTTGTACGTACGACTCCTAAATGATTGGTGTCCTTCTGTCGATGAGTTCCTGCCGAGCTTCTAGACAAAGCAAGACGTCAGTAGCGTTACATAACATCTAGAGCAAATACTATTACATACATTTGACACTTTAATCACTTTCTGATATGTTTTTGTCATAAAGATACTATTCTGAAACCAGGATTTAAAGAAAATATACGACAAAAATCATGTGTTCAGGCAGGCATTTCATTTTGCGATGTAACCTGGGTACATCAATGATATGACTGCGGTCACGAGAGATTGTGAAGTCGCAAATCCCCACAGAGGTGTTCATCGTATTGCATTTGAAAAGACAGTTTGGAAACTTGCTTGGAATATATTAATTGCAAAACGCAGAAAGGTGCTGTTATGAATGGTAATCGGCCAAGACCGATATGCCTATACATGTGTCGTATTTCTTGTTTAGTTTTTTTTAAACTGTTTTACCAATTATTTTACGTGAATTCTAGTGCCAGTATCTGTTCTTAAACGTACTACGTCGTAGCTAATCTTACAGATGACCAGGTCAACCTCCAATCATGTTGGGTTTCGTTATGTCTGCTTTATGGCATAGACGATGGTAAACAGGGGCAAAAGAACGGGTATTTCGGTAGGGACAGACATGTGGTTTTGCCCCCTGCAAATTTGAAGTTAGGATGAGAAGGCAGTGAAAATGTGTCAACAACACGAAACACACACACACACACACACACACACACACACACACACACACACACACACACACACACACACACACACACCCATACGCCGCACGCACACACTCACGCACTCAAGTATGTGAAAATACTATCGTTTTAAGGATATTCGCGGTAAAATGGGAGGGCATGCAGGGGGTAGCGTAGGAATGTTGATAGCGGGCAGACATAACTTTCTGCCACCCTAAGTAAAATAGCAGCAAGCGAAATTTAGATCGCTGCGAAGCTAAAAGGCACCTACCCAATGTCGTTGATGTAGGGCTGGACTACGTTACTCTGCCAGTGGGGACTGTAGTCCATGGACGTCATCGTTGGGAGAGACCCACCGATTGGTTACGCTTCATCAACGACCGAGGCACCGTTTCGCGTGACTTCGAGACGTGGCCAGTCGCTAACATCAGACGACGACAGCACGTACTGAACGGATAACTCACTGTCGTACGATATTATGCCATTGCGCCTGAAACCTGATTAAATATTGCTCGACGGTCATTGCCCCTTGGAAACATCTGCCCCGCCATATGGCGAACATCTTAGCAATGCGGTCTTTGTTGGAGATAGGTGCATCGGGACACGGGGCACAAGGAGTTACTACGCTAGTCCACTATGATTAGTAATAAAAAAAATTATTTTAATCCTCACAGTAATCATTCTGGTCACATCAAACACATATACAATAATATTGACTACGATAATAACAAGAAACACAGGGTTGTGGGCGAAATCGAAGGTCAATACACAGTTTTGTAGAACTACTCCCGGAACGATGTTGATGGATATCAGATGAAACTACTGTCGTAGGGGAAGCGGGCTTCAGAGGCTGTTTTGTCAATGTTCTGCGTTTTGGACCAATACACTGAAATTACCACATCAATGTTTACTCACTTTCGTCAGAGGGAGGTGACTGACTAAAGCCAGATAAAACTAATTTCGTTTGATATTAAAAATCGACGTTCTGAGGTGACCCCTTCACGTCTTCCATTCGTGGCACGGAACTGATCATTTACGATCCTAAATAATGGCTATCAGCCACCGTAACAATTAGTTTCCCGCGATCTATGGAGACGACCAAAACCTACGTATATGTGCATATCGGTTTTGGGGCTTTGCGAACGCATGCCAAACAAAACTATTTTAGACTTACCTGTGTTGTGCCCGGTTACAATCACTTGCTACAGTACATCGTTATTTCTTGTTTAGAACTAAGCCGCAAGTTACCGGCTGACATTCGGTTGCGTGTGTGTGTGCTGCGTGCGTGCGTGCGTGCGTGCGTGCGTGCGTGCGTGCGTGCGTGCGTGCGTGCGTGCGTGTGTGTGTAACCCAGATATAACGTTGATAGGTTAATGCATGCGGCAGTAGCCCCGACAAAATCACCTAAACCATAATGACATGGTTGGCTGCATTTCGCCTCACACATCAAACAAAATGTGCGTGGGCAGTTATAATGATTTCGTTCCTGGCAACATGTGTTTAGTACACGTCATATACATCATTCAACGCAGTAGGCCGAGGTTCTACATGGCGGGCGATCCGTGAACAAGTAAGCCCCAGGAAACATTAATCATAATTTTGATATTTCAGTCAACTTAGAGTTAAGGTTACAAAACGTCTAAGGCGTCAACATTTGCGTCATTTTGTCTTTGTGCGGCATATTATCCCTCGCACCTTACCACAAGGTTTACATTATTTTGTCTAAATATTAAGGCGTGTTTGTTGACAAATGGACAGTTTACGTGGACTAAACCATGGAAGTTTTACGCTGACACCTACCCATCGTCCTTTGCGCAACCCAAATCCTTCGGTGTCATACCCAATGATATATCGATTTGTCGGTACTTGAACTAATGGTATGTATGCCCCGTTTTTTAATTATTAAGTGTCTGCTATTCTCTAACGTCTCTTATCGGTTGGATGATGCGACAAATTGCTGTTGAATAGCTTCCACGAATCACAGTCAAACGTACAACTGATACGGCGAACTCCCTTAGGCTAACAAGGCGTGGAACACGTGGCTGGGATTGTATACAGCCAGTGGATTCAAAACATACACAATTATCGCGGTATTGCAGTACATTGTTCTGTATAAGAAATCCCTACAACGAATGGTTTTCGTCAGGAAACTGAAATCAATTAATGTTTTGTTTTATCAGAGTGTAATAGTAAGTGTCTTGTTTTCTGCTTTTGTGAATTGGGGAGGTGATATTGCCTGTTGCTGGAAGGCTTGACAAGAAAGCTGGCTCGTCTCCGGGCATGAGTCTTGGTTCCTTCTTGTTATGGTTGAGTGGCGAATGTCCAAGAAGATATATGCTACCACGAATGACTGCCCACAGCCCTCTACACCACATTGTCAGACCTGTGGACCACTCGGTGGACGCCTTGTAGTCCCTAAGTGCTCCACTCAGAGATTTCGACATTCTTTCATTCCCTCTGTTCAGTAGTCCGTTTGTGCAACAAATCTGTAACATCGATCTAGACTGTGAGCAGACGACAGATGAGCTGAGATGGTCCGTAATACTACGTATACAGTATTCTGTTTAGGTCTTATGTCAGATGTGTGGTAGTTTGTTATGTTATCTTATGATACTGTTTGCTTTTCCTTCTTTAGATTGTTTATTATGGTGTTTAAATACTTTTTTATGACTAGGTGGCTTTTAATTGTCCTTTTTGTGATAAATAAAGTACATTTTATCTTTATCTTAATTGTTTGATATTACATTTTCAGACATGGAGAACTCGAGTGAGGCGTACACGGGATACAGACACACACAGAGCGCCACCTACACGCAGTACGACGACCCGCAGACTCGGCTGTCCGTGGACCTGTATGCGAGCCCGACTAACACCTCGTACTATGGCTGCTGGCCAACGTTCTCCACCTACCAACAGAGCTTCATCCACGGCGAACTAAACGTCTACAGGACGGGTGTGTCCAACTCCACGTGTTCGCGATCGTCATGGCAACACCAGACACCGTCGAAGACATCGCTAGACGGGCGCGACCCCTACATCCGGTGCTGCGGCGCATTGCCACCGGGCGCCACCGACTGCTGGCACCCAGGTCAGATGGACGCGCCAGCGTGCACGACGGATATGACGTATCGTGACTTCATTCTGCCGCGCGCTGACTTCCGGCACGCTGGCATCGCAACGACAGAACCCGACTGCATGTCCGGGTTTTGCCAAACGAACACCCCGATTCCCTGGGAGGAAATCGACAAACCGGAAGTTGTTGACACCTGTCCGCGCGCGGACATCTTCAAGCGGTTTCTGACGTCGGTTCTTGGTCAGACGCCGTCTAAGACGACAACTCCTCGGAATCCAACAACCGGAACTTGCAAATTAACTGACGACAATTCGTGGGACAACCGTGACGTCAGCGTAACCACAGTCGAGCGAACGCGCGCGAAAAATGCCCTCGCTAAGCCTCCGGCAACAAAGCGGGCCAAGACAAGCGAGAAAGCCGTCACCTGTCCCGTCTGTTCGAAGGTGTTCACACGCCGGGCCGGCCTGGCCGTCCACTCGCGCCTACACACAGGTGTCCGGCCGTACTCGTGCAGCGACTGTAGCCGGACGTTCGCCGACTACTCAGTGTTCGTCCGCCACCGACGCACCCACACCCGCGAGCGGCCCTACGCCTGCCCCGAGTGTGGCGACCGCTTCACGCAGTCGGGGAACCTGCTGCGCCATCGACGCAAACAACACTTGCTCGAGTCGGGGCGCCTCACTAGGGCTGACGAACCCACCCCCACGTCCTGCTTCTACGACACCCTAGTTGGACTATGACTGGTCACGTGGTGGTTATTTGATCTAATGTAAATCAGGAACCGTTACAGCCATCAGCGCGATCGAATTGAACTGCGACACGTGGCGTAATGCACCGATATGTGTATGCTATAGAAGAATTTACCTTTTGTATGTACACATAATGTTCTATTTATGTCTGCCCTTGACAATTGTAGGTACCTGGGTAATTATTTAATAATTTATTGTTTTCATGTTTAATGTTTGGTGTATGTTGAATAAAAAATATCATTTATAATACGTAATACAACTATCTCGTTATGACTAGCTGGAGCCAATAAAGCTCGCATTTACACGTTAATTGCGACAGAAGGCGAGACAGGTAGGAAGACACGGGTTCGAAGCCCCGAGAGTGGCGCCCATACCCCGTTATCCTCATCCTATGAGTGATCGATATGTACTACAATTTTCCTGAAAGTCCGATAGTAGGCCCACAGAAAGTATACCCAAAGTAGAGCAACGTTTTACGTCACTGTTCCGTGTGAATTGGGACGTGCAACTGAAGTTCATATAGAAATACACCCTTACTTTTGGTAAAGGCATCCAATGTCAACAGACCTGTGTGCCTTTGAACTAGGGATAAAATTCAAGAAAGACAACAATTAGGTCAGTGCGGGGTCGTCTCGTGTTGGAACACGTGACTTCTTGTTGCCGAGTTTGCCACGAAGATTGTCCAACGTAGTTGCCGATATATACTGCAATACATGCGATAGGTAACCGTGAATGATGAGGTAAACGATAGCGTTGTTCTAAACAGACTTCCTCGAAATCTACACTTATCTAGAGAAGTACTCTGTAAAGTTGGTAATTCGTATTCTAGTATTCAACTTGTTCCCACGAGCCATTCAACTCGTGCTGGGCTGTGGCTCAGCACTAGACGACCTCTATAGCTGGCTTTCTTACTTAGCTCCAATTCTCGTTTGTAAGTCGATGGTGATGGAAGTCATTCCACGTCGGTGGCTTTTTTGGGTGTTGGGTGTTTATTCGCACCCTTTTGGTATAGGCGACGCGGTTGTGATGGGGACAGCTGTGATCCAGCTGATTTTTATTTGGGGGGGGGGGGAGATCTCATACCGTTTCCATCGACATGTGTTTCCATGTCTATACCTTTAGTAGGTAAACATAAGCTTGTATCTACAATACGAGCTTATGTTTACCCAGTAAAGGTATAGACATGGGCTTGGCATTTGGATAATTGTATGTGCAATATATAATTATATGTTCATATATAATTCATGATTTATATTAATCTGGTAGCATTATTTAATGTCTAATTTAGTTCACTCACTTTAGTTAGGGGTTTGCAACACATAACAAAACATGTAAACATTTTATGAAATATGACCTTTTTGATCTCACCGGTTTCAATTCGCGTTACTGGCTTTCGGGTATTGTTGAACGGTGTCCTGTGGCGGGTTAGTTAACACAAGTAAAACAAATGTTGTCGTACGACTGCGAATAACGACACTGTATGGGCCCACTTTGGTTGAGGAGCCCAGTTTGTGCAACCTTTCCCCTACATGTACAACACTAAAACGTGGTGGGACGATTCCACATCTTAGACAGGATATGTTTCAGACTAGTAATTATTAAGCTGCGGGCCGAAAGTAGTCGCTAACCTTTGACATGTGCGAGTCATGCGCAATATGCATAAACCGATGATAAACGGAAGTAGAACGACGTAACGTTCTGGACTAGGTTGACGTTCAAGACAGTCACACCGGTATAATTGTGCCGGAGAATAATTATGAATCAATTGTCTACAGAAGGCTACTGTATGCCGCTACTGTGGGACACTCCGTCACCGACGCTGACACGATCGTTATATCGACTCGATATCCGGATGCGTCCCGCACGATTTGCAACGCCAACGGGGTCAGCAAATCATACGTGACGCAACAAACACCGAAGAACGAAACACGCAACATTGTATCCGAACATTATAAGGACAATGTCCAACGTTGAACTGTGAAAATATAAACAAAAACGCCAAGCTAATGAACTGTTTGACGCCACCGCCGTTGCAATACAACGCAACTCATAGTACCTCTTTTAATGACGTAGCAAATGCTCCTCCCGCGATGACGTCACGTAGATGTGTAAATCCAGCACAATAGTCTCAACAGTAGACAATATATGACACGGTAAAAAGTCATCATTTAAATTTCTCGTCTGCTTACAAGTGCTTCCTGCTGACAACATAATAGAGCAATATTATAGTGCAGAAAGTTGTCACCTTGATAATATAGCCACCTCACAACTAAGGTCACCATGGGCTTATCCCATATTATATTTCTGTAACGGTATCGTATATATGAAAATTACTCTCCATTATACCATTATCTGGAAATTCGGGTCACTTTTATCAGTCCCGAAGGTGACATAATAGTGAGGTTGTGCACAGGTGTACAGCATGAATTAAAGTGTGAACCTCATTTGAGGTCATCTGTCGGATAACAACCTCTCATCCCTCACAGCCTCAGTCGGCCTGTTGTACACCAGCTAACACACTGATAACTTCCACTCGCTGGTTATTATTCAGTAAATAGCATAACAAATATGGCTATAAGTTAAATTAATATAAACTGTACCATACACACAAAAACATCTCACAAGATAATCACTTATGCTGTCTTTGTGTTTACTGGTTAAATGAATTTAATCAGTCTTCACGTCAATAATTGTGAAACAATAACTTGCTCAAATGCGTGTATTAATAATTAACCAACATAGAAAACACATCATGATTATGTCCACATGACATTAATGATGCATTCTAAAGCTACTTATACAAAAGTGTTACATACTTGTTATTTGAATATTTATTTCTATACTTTGTATGATATATATATATATATTATATATATATATATATATATATATATATATATACATATATATATATATATATAAACTCTATCTAGCATAGTTTACCATTTCGGTATAAAATGATTACCTTTGCATACTAATCATAACAATAAAAACAAAACAAAATAAATATATATATATATAATTATATGTATATGCATAAGAACTCCAACGCATTCACGACACATACATACAAGCAAGCAAATACACACCTTATGTTCGTTATAACAGAAGTGGTTAACTTTGGCAGGAGTGCCGATTCCGTCTTCATCCATTTGCCTGATGCATGGGAAGGCACGTACAGTTTCGTCTAATGATAAATGCAATTACCTTTTACAGAAATACACAATCATAAGGCAGACTACAAGTGAAATATAGCAGCTTATGATCGCGCACAAGGAAATAAGTAAAGTTTGTTATCAAGCCTGATACATGGCAAACTTCAATCTGCATTTCTGGCGACAACTTTGCGTTTGCTGCAGATATATTAACGTAGATATATTGTGTCTCAATCAGAATTAAATGCAGACTGACTTTCAAATTAAAATGTGGATTTCAACCAAAACAGATTTCAACCAAACTTCCAAAATGTCTGCCAGTGTCTGGCAGTACGGGTGGCGCCACCTCTACTTGGTGGGAGTGTATGTTCCACCGCGAGTGATGCAGTCCTCCCAGTCCGGCCAGAACGTCTGCTTCATTGTCTTAAGGTATTCGCCAAGGTTTGGCAGCTCCTCTGGCGGACAGCACAAACAGAAATATATCTACTAGTAATTATAATAATTGTGTTTATTTTTTAACAAGCATAATTCTCAAAATGTGATAGCATAGGGGTCTACATGAAAATAATTATATCAAGATAAAAGTCAATCAATTAGGGAGTTCAAATAAATTATAATACTCATTTTCTTTAAGTTAAATTAAAATGAGGTTTTTGGGGTTCTCTCTCTCTGTCTCTGGAAAATTTTGTTTTAGATAATCTTGAACATGAAATTTCCTGAAAGGTGGCTCCTCGATAGCGACTAGCATGGTCTTAGAGAAGTCTCCTGATCGTACGTTGTAGTGTTAGTTATTATACATTATTACCATGTTTGCTGTGATTTTTATATTTGTATTGGTTCTGAGTTATTTGATATGGATATAGTTTTGTTTGAAATACTGGTCGAATAAAACATAATTCTTCTTCTTCTTAATGCTTCTTCTAGATGTTTGTTGGGTGAAAAGCTATACAACTTACAACGGAGGTTCCTGCTGTGGCAGATACGAAATAATACATTTGTTTTGCTATACAACTTACAACGGAGGTTCCTGCTGTGGCAGATACGAAATAATACATTTGTTTTGCTATACAACTTACAACGGAGGTTCCTGCTGTGGCAGATACGAAATAATACATTTGTTTTGCTATACAACTTACAACGGAGGTTCCTGCTGTGGCAGATACGAAAAATACATTTGTTTTGCTATACAACTTACAACGGAGGTTCCTGCTGTGGCAGATACGAAAGAATACATATGGTCTGCATGACGAACTCTACAGACGAGGCCTACACTTGAATAGAAGAATACATTGTTTGCAAGAACATTAGTCAGATGTGCAATGGACAATAATCATGTGGTAAAATCATGAAAACAGATGTACAACAAACACGAATAGGGCGAAACCATGAACAGAACATACAGCAAACAAGAATCATAAGGTACAATCATGAACAGAGACATACAGCAAACAAGAATCATAAGGTACAATCATGAACAGAGACATACAGCAAACAAGAATCATAAGGTACAATCATGAACAGAGACATTTTCAGCAAACAAGAATCATAAGGTACAATCATGAACAGAGACATAAGCAAACAAGAATCATAAGGTACAATCATGAACAGAGACATACAGCAAACAAGAATCATAAGGTACAATCATGAACAGAGACAAACAGCAAACAAGAATCATAAGGTACAATCATGAACAGAGACATAAGCAAACAAGAATCATAAGGTACAATCATGAACAGAGACAAACAGCAAACAAGAATCATAAGGTACAATCATGAACAGAGACAAACAGCAAACAAGAATCATAAGGTACAATCATGAACAGAGACATACAGCAAACAAGAATCATAAGGTACAATCATGAACAGAGACAAACAGCAAACAAGAATCATAAGGTACAATCATGAACAGAGACATAGAGCAAACAAGAATCATAAGGTACAATCATGAACAGAGACATACGGCAAACAAGAATCATAAGGTACAATCATGAACAGAGACATAGAGCAAACAAGAATCATAAGGTACAATCATGAACAGAGACATACGGCAAACAAGAATCATAAGGTACAATCATGAACAGAGACATAAGCAAACAAGAATCATAAGGTACAATCATGAACAGAGACATACAGCAAACAAGAATCATAAGGTACAATCATGAACAGAACATACAGCAAACAAGAATCATAAGGTACAATCATGAACAGAGACATACAGCAAACAAGAATCATAAGGTACAATCATGAACAGAGACATAAGCAAACAAGAATCATAAGGTACAATCATGAACAGAGACATACAGCAAACAAGAATCATAAGGTACAATCATGAACAGAGACATACAGCAAACGAAATATACATAAGGTACAATCATGAAACAGAGACATACAGCAAACAAGAATCATAAGGTACAATCATGAACAGAGACATACAGCAAACAAGAATCATAAGGTACAATCATGAACAGAGACATACAGCAAACAAGAATCATAAGGTACAATCATGAACAGAGACATACAGCAAACAAGAATCATAAGGTACAATCATGAACAGAGACATACAGCAAACAAGAATCATAAGGTACAATCATGAACAGAGACATACAGCAAACAAGAATCATAAGGTACAATCAGAACAGAGACATACAGCAAACAAGAATCATAAGGTACAATCATGAACAGAGACATACAGCAAACAAGAATCATAAGGTACAATCATGAACAGAGACATACAGCAAACAAGAATCATAAGGTACAATCATGAACAGAGACATACAGCAAACAAGAATCATAAGGTACAATCATGAACAGAGACATACAGCAAACAAGAATCATAAGGTACAATCATGAACAGAGACATACAGCAAACAAGAATCATAAGGTACAATCATGAACAGAGACATACAGCAAACAAGAATCATAAGGTACAATCATGAACAGAGACATACAGCAAACAAGAATCATAAGGTACAATCATGAACAGAGACATACAGCAAACAAGAATCATAAGGTACAATCATGAACAGAGACATACAGCAAACAAGAATCATAAGGTACAATCATGAACAGAGACATACAGCAAACAAGAATCATAAGGTACAATCATGAACAGAGACATACAGCAAACAAGAATCATAAGGTACAATCATGAACAGAGACATACAGCAAACAAGAATCATAAGGTACAATCATGAACAGAGACAAACAGCAAACAAGAATCATAAGGTACAATCATGAACAGAGACATACAGCAAACAAGAATCATAAGGTACAATCATGAACAGAGACAAACAGCAAACAAGAATCATAAGGTACAATCATGAACAGAGACAAACAGCAAACAAGAATCATAAGGTACAATCATGAACAGAGACATACAGCAAACAAGAATCATAAGGTACAATCATGAACAGAGACAAACAGCAAACAAGAATCATAAGGTACAATCATGAACAGAGACATACAGCAAACAAGAATCATAAGGTACAATCATGAACAGAGACATACAGCAAACAAGAATCATAAGGTACAATCATGAACAGAGACAAACAGCAAACAAGAATCATAAGGTACAATCATGAACAGAGACATACAGCAAACAAGAATCATAAGGTACAATCATGAACAGAGACATACAGCAAACAAGAATCATAAGGTACAATCATGAACAGAGACAAACAGCAAACAAGAATCATAAGGTACAATCATGAACAGAGACAAACAGCAAACAAGAATCATAAGGTACAATCATGAACAGAGACAAACAGCAAACAAGAATCATAAGGTACAATCATGAACAGAGACATACAGCAAACAAGAATCATAAGGTACAATCATGAACAGAGACAAACAGCAAACAAGAATCATAAGGTACAATCATGAACAGAGACAAACAGCAAACAAGAATCATAAGGTACAATCATGAACAGAGACATACAGCAAACAAGAATCATAAGGTACAATCATGAACAGAGACAAACAGCAAACAAGAATCATAAGGTACAATCATGAACAGAGACATACAGCAAACAAGAATCATAAGGTACAATCATGAACAGAGACATACAGCAAACAAGAATCATAAGGTACAATCATGAACAGAGACAAACAGCAAACAAGAATCATAAGGTACAATCATGAACAGAGACATACAGCAAACAAGAATCATAAGGTACAATCATGAACAGAGACATACAGCAAACAAGAATCATAAGGTACAATCATGAACAGAGACATACAGCAAACAAGAATCATAAGGTACAATCATGAACAGAGACATACAGCAAACAAGAATCATAAGGTACAATCATGAACAGAGACATACAGCAAACAAGAATCATAAGGTACAATCATGAACAGAGACAAACAGCAAACAAGAATCATAAGGTACAATCATGAACAGAGACAACAGCAAACAAGAATCATAAGGTACAATCATGAACAGAGACATACAGCAAACAAGAATCATAAGGTACAATCATGAACAGAGACATACAGCAAACAAGAATCATAAGGTACAATCATGAACAGAGACATACAGCAAACAAGAATCATAAGGTACAATCATGAACAGAGACATAAGCAAACAAGAATCATAAGGTACAATCATGAACAGAGACATACAGCAAACAAGAATCATAAGGTACAATCATGAACAGAGACATACAGCAAACAAGAATCATAAGGTACAATCATGAACAGAGACATACAGCAAACAAGAATCATAAGGTACAATCATGAACAGAGACATACAGCAAACAAGAATCATAAGGTACAATCATGAACAGAGACATACAGCAAACAAGAATCATAAGGTACAATCATGAACAGAGACATACAGCAAACAAGAATCATAAGGTACAATCATGAACAGAGACATACAGCAAACAAGAATCATAAGGTACAATCATGAACAGAGACATACAGCAAAGAAGAATCATAAGGTACAATCATGAACAGAGACATACAGCAAACAAGAATCATAAGGTACAATCATGAACAGAGACATACAGCAAAGAAGAATCATAAGGTACAATCATGAACAGAGACATACAGCAAACAAGAATCATAAGGTACAATCATGAACAGAGACATACAGCAAAAAGAATCATAAGGTACAATCATGAACAGAGACATACAGCAAACAAGAATCATAAGGTACAATCATGAACAGAGACATACAGCAAACAAGAATCATAAGGTACAATCATGAACAGAGACATACAGCAAACAAGAATCATAAGGTACAATCATGAACAGAGACATACAGCAAACAAGAATCATAAGGTACAATCATGAACAGAGACATACAGCAAACAAGAATCATAAGGTACAATCATGAACAGAGACATACAGCAAACAAGAATCATAAGGTACAATCATGAACAGAGACATACAGCAAACAAGAATCATAAGGTACAATCATGAACAGAGACATACAGCAAACAAGAATCATAAGGTACAATCATGAACAGAGACATACAGCAAACAAGAATCATAAGGTACAATCATGAACAGAGACATACAGCAAACAAGAATCATAAGGTACAATCATGAACAGAGACATACAGCAAACAAGAATCATAAGGTACAATCATGAACAGAGACATACAGCAAACAAGAATCATAAGGTACAATCATGAACAGAGACATACAGCAAAGAAGAATCATAAGGTACAATCATGAACAGAGACATACAGCAAACAAGAATCATAAGGTACAATCATGAACAGAGACATACAGCAAACAAGAATCATAAGGTACAATCATGAACAGAGACATACAGCAAACAAGAATCATAAGGTACAATCATGAACAGAGACATACAGCAAACAAGAATCATAAGGTACAATCATGAACAGAGACATACAGCAAACAAGAATCATAAGGTACAATCATGAACAGAGACATACAGCAAACAAGAATCATAAGGTACAATCATGAACAGAGACATACAGCAAACAAGAATCATAAGGTACAATCATGAACAGAGACATACAGCAAACAAGAATCATAAGGTACAATCATGAACAGAGACATACAGCAAACAAGAATCATAAGGTACAATCATGAACAGAGACATACAGCAAACAAGAATCATAAGGTACAATCATGAACAGAGACACACAGCAAACAAGAATCATAAGGTACAATCATGAACAGAGACAAACAACAGACACCAAGAGGCAGACAAACCTTTCATGTACTTTTCTAGAGGAGACCCGGGCAGCAGCCAATAGACAAATGCCAACATCCCAAAGATGGCGCAAGTCAACCTCTGAAGGCTCATCTCCCATAAAGAACTTCTTCTCCCCTAAAACACACTTCAAGGATTTTCAACCCAAAATACTGACATGAATATGAAAGTCGTAGTACTTTCTAGACAGATGAAATGTCACACTCACTATAAAGTCGATAAGCTGTCTAGTCACCCTTTGACCTTTAGACAAATCTGACTTTCACATAACATAACAATGTTACATATATCCAAACAGTATTAAAGTCACAATTTTAAAAGTCACAAATCTGTTAAATTAGAATCCTCCAACACGTGCCACATTGCAAAGTTTGATGATAATATATGGCTCGCAGTAAGTATGCAACGGATGTCTTCAGTGTTTGCTATGATCGTCACAAATGCCTCACCAAGAAAGTCAGAAATTGCCTTCAGGTCTGCTTGACCAATGGCCATGACGTACTCTTGACTGTGGCGTCCAATACCCTGACCATGTGCTCTCTTACGGTAATCCCAAGATATCATCATGATGATGTAGTTGGATAGGGGTAAGGCCAACTTCACGAATGTCCAGTCCTTGTCATATACCCACCGCCATAGGGCTGCACACCTGGGACAGAGTGTGGGACGTGGGTTAAATGCGTTGGCCTGTAAGGGGTGGTATTACAAGGGACTAAGGGATAGTCTCATAATGGTGATCTCATAAGGGGTGGTCTCATAAGGGGTGGCCTCAGAAGGGCAAGTCTCATAAGGGGTGGTTTTGCAAGGGGTGTTCTGATAAGGGCTGGTCTTGCATGGGGTGGTCTCATAAGGGGTTGTCTTGCTAGGGGTGGTCTTGCAAGGGGTGGCCTCATAAGGGCTAGTCTTGCAAGGGGTGGTCTCATAAGCGATGGTCTCATAAGAGGTGGTCTTGCAAGGGGTGATCTCATAAGGGGTGGTCTTGCAAGGGGTGGTCTCATAAGGGATGGTCTTATAAGGGGAGTTCTTGCAAGGGATGGTGTCATCAGGGGCGATCTTCCAATGGGTGGTCTCTTATAGTAAGGGGCAGTTTGACACCAAAAGGTTGTCATAAAAAAGTTATATGAACAATTGTAATTTATGTACTGGCATGTCCGTAGTGAGTACGAGCTCCTTCCTACTGTAACAAGGCAGTAGGAAGGAAAAGTAAGTAAACCAATAATGTTATAATAGTGAACAAATATTTCAGATGCAAACAAGTTTGAAAAAAAATATTGCAGCTATCAAAACAAATTGTTGCTCCTTACCAGAGCAGTTCTTCCTCTGTCATCTTCTGGAAGGCTCGAGCCACACTACGATCGACAGTACTGAGGTCTTTGTTGAGGTTGACACTGAACTTTTCATTGAGGTACTCGATACAGAATTGAGAATCGGCGACGTCAACACCATTGTAGGTTATCCATGGTGTCTTCCCTTTTGACGACATCTCATAGGAATGTTCATTCTGAAGGAAGCATATAATTTCATTAGTTTTCATTTCACAATTAATTTTTTTTAAAGTTCTCCATCAATGAATTTTTTTGTTCCTCACATTTTGGACTAATTTCACGAAACAGAAAACTTACCTAGTATTTACTATGACATAATAATAATTCTTTTGATTGTATTTCTACTTTGTTTTTGATAAGACTATGATACAATAAATGCAATAATCTGTAAAGCACCTGTCGGGAAATAATGATTTAGCCATGAAAATCATAAAGTCGCAAATGTACAATTGTAAATTATACATGCTCTCAGAGAACGAATAGTAACAACACAGAACATGGTTTGTGTTTCAATGAACCTCAATAACACAGTAACACCTCAACAAAGTATTCATTTTACAGTAGCTGTGGAGCCAGCTTAGCCATCATTGGAGACTTAGGGTATTAGTTTAGTTGTTGTGTAAATTTGACCATTGTATATATTATACTGATGTGGAAATGTAGAGTTTCATAGTGCGTATTGGTATGACTATAATTATGTATATGTCAGATGTGTGACATGTTTGGCGGTTGTGTGGCCGTATTCGTGGTTATGTCAGATTGGAATGGAACATACTTCAAACATTGAGGGATCCCTGAGGATAAAGGTACGTTCTTATGTGGCGTAGTATCCAATTCTCGGGACTGCTCAAAACTCTTTACACTTTACTCCCGGTCAGACTTCTTCAATCATACACCATCTGGACTTCTCTGGGAAGCATCCAGCCATGCTGCAATTAATGTGCGAAGACTCTTCGTAGTTTCTTACACAAATATCCACCACTGTCCATAGCCATGTACCCATTCATACAACTGAGTAATCTGGAGCAGTGTAGAGTGAAACAACTCGCCCAAATTTTGACACGACTAATAATTACTCGAGGAAGTGATCCAAAAGTCGACAATACGGATGAACTGTCATGTGATTGTGTTAGCACTGTGACAACCACTGCAGATGTGACTGGAAAGTGATTTACACATCCACTTAGTTGCAAAATGATACATATCTGATAATAATTTTACAGGTGAAAATTGTGGAATGATCAATTTCTGAAGTGATTACAAAAATATTGACATTGATAGGAATTATATTACACTGATCAATTTAGTAGTCATAATTGGCTTTTCTTCTGGAGATGTTATGGTGTCAGTCATAGAAAAAAACACAGGTGTTCGCTAATTAGGACATGTGTGCATAAAACAATGAATGTGTGAGTGAATTGTTCATATTCACCTGGTATGGGATCTTGGCCATTCTCAGGTATGTCTCCAGTTTCATTGGGAAGGGTGACATACTTGGTGCCCAAGGTGCTCGTCCTATCTGGTGTAAGATAACAACATCAGCTGGGTACACCTTGCGGGGCTTTGTACGCCTGCAAAAAGATGTTGTCTTGTGGATACAAGATGCTACATCTCGACTCACAAGCACATGCACATACAGGAACCCAAAATACACTCAGTTGTACACACACACACACACACACACACACACACACACACACACACCACACACACACACACACACACACACACACACACACACACACACACACACCCCACACACACACCACACACATACACCACACACCCCCCACACACATCCCCACACACACACACACACACACGTACACCACACACACCTCCCCCCACACACACACTGACACACACACACACACACACACATGACACACACACACACACCACACACACACACACACACACACACACACACACACACACACACACACCGTTGTACACACAGACACGTGTACACACAAACCTATGTATGCATACATGTGTACACAGACTATATACACCTATTTAAGGTACACATACATACATGTGTACATATACACATATGTACATAATTATATATATATACATGTGTGTATGCATACATGTTGTATACACACATGTATACACACATGCACACACACATATGTACATATATATATATATATATATATATATATATATATATATATATATATATTTATATATATATAATATATATATATATATATATATATATATATATATATATATATATATATATATATATATATATATATATATATACGGCACATATATAGCAAGATGTAGTATACCAGATTCAGTTTAATCAAGACTTGATTTATTTAGTGTTGCAGAAATATTACACTCACCACTTCTTATGTAGTATGAATAGGGTGGATGCTACTGCCACCCCACCCCCCACCAAGTATGCTGGAGGGGTATTGTCTATCAATCTCCTCATTTCTTCCCAAAGCCACATGATGGGTGGTTATAGTATCTGAAATCAAATACCATTTCCAGACTGCAGTATACTCTCAAGAATAACATGACTACTGTCATGGCAGTAACTTGAAACAGTCATAATATTGGATGGAAACTGAAATGTAAGCGCTGGCCTCGTCAGTTGGGGGAGAAACTGGTTTCATACCACATATTATCACTGTGTTGGTGCATGTTGCGTGTATCTCCAGGGAAGTGCTACTGGCATTAATTTGTAGCCTGTACAAACTTAGTGACTATTTGAGAAGTTTCATGCATGACATTTTAACATGATAATTAACTTATTAACATTAAAAATTACTTGCTTAGAAAGGAATTAGTGGCTGTACATAACCCCTTCTGTCAGTGTGTAATCGGTGTGTGTGTTCGGTGTGTGTATGACATGTCTCAGTTCTACTATATCCCAGGGGGTACTTAGCTACTATAGCAGTATTTCAATGTACCGATTACTCGGGTAATTTTTCCCCGATTCTTCCTAGATCAAGGTATATTTTTACATGTTCTACGGTTCTCTCTACATAATTTAAGAGCCAACATTATACAGAAGTTCCCTAGACAACAGTACCATTCCAAATATATAACCCTCCCTAGAACAGTTACGTACGGCTGTGTTTTTGTCACAACTTTAATTCACAGCTACCTATCTTAAATGTGTTGAATAGGACGAGATCGAGACAATTAAACTATAGCCTTAATTGTCACATGGGTATTCTTTTTTGATAATGGGAGGGGCATGTGAACTTCGCCTGCACACTATTACCCCAACGCTTAAGGACAGTGACCCCCCGACCGATGCTACCAAAATAGATAAGTGCTGAGTTGCACTATTTACCGAGGTCACGCACGAGTGCGACCGGTCCGCCCTGTCAACATACTGCTGAGGTAGCGAAGGCGAGTTCTGCTCTGCAGCGCCAGTAAGTACACCTTTACTGACCGCGGTGGTATTTCAGCAATAGTGAATTAGTTAAAGTTGATCCTTAAGGCTTAACTGCACCCAAGGCAAGTTTGGACATACAAAACTAGTATCCTGCTATGGTCAAAGAGTGCCAGTTATACTAGTGACAGTGTCATACGAAAGTATGCGTCGAGGGGTGCACCGCCTACGCCAGCAGTGCTGTGTCTGTGACTGTAGATAATATTATGCACACTGCAAGGGTCAGGTTTTACCGAGGCTCTCAAGATCAAGGGTCGTTGTTACCCAGGCTTGCTACACTGAGAACGGCTGCACAATCCTACCCACACGTAAGGACAGGACTCCCTGGACCTCCAACCCGACAAAACGTACCTCTCGCTAATTTCTCAACCCGACGCAGCCGATGTTAGGCGACCTAGCTTCGATTACCCAGGCGCCGTGAGGTGGCAGCACTTTTGCGATCCTCGCGCGCTAAAACATAAAATACACGTGTACTGTATTGTATGTGTTAAAGACATTTTAAGTGCAGAGCTGTACTTTTGACCTGTACTTTATCAAAACTAATGCCACTAGCACATCGACTTGGAGATTCACACCAAACACTGATATACTATGATATGAAAACAGTGCCTCCCCTAGTGAGTAATAGGCAATTGATAAAGCGCGCTTACATTACATATTCCATTCATTATTATGTTTCCAGTTATTGTCATGAAGTTATAGCCGTGATGTGATCTGTGAGTTTTGCTGCAGTGTGGAAATGATATCATGTGATTTCAGATAATAACCACCCATCATGTGGCTTTGGGAAGAAATGAGGAGGCTGATACACGATACCCCTCCAGCATACTTGGTGGGGGGTGGGGTGGCAGTAGCATCCACCCTATTCATACTACATAAAAAGTGGTGAGTGTAATATTCCTGCAACATTAAGTAAATCAAGTCTTGATTATACTGAATCTGGTCTACTACTTGCTATAATTGCGCCGTGTGTGTGTGTGTGTGTGTGTGTGTGTGTGTGTGTGTGTGTGTGTGTGTGTGTGTGTGTGTGTGTGTGGTGTGTGTGTGTGGTGTGTGTGTGTGTGTGTGTGTGTGTGTGTGTGTGTTTGTCTGTGTGTGTGTGCGCGTGTGCGAGTGTGAGTATCAACAAGGCAATATCGTTTTGCAGGCGTACAAAGCCCCGCAAGGTGTACCCAGCTGATGTTGTCATCTTACACCAGATAGGACGAGGACCTTGGGCACCAAGTATGTCACCATTCCCAATGAAACTGGAGACATACCTGAGAATGGCCAAGATCCCATACCAGGTAAATATGAACAGTTTAGTACCGAATTCATTTATATCTCCTAATTAGTGAACACCTTTGACTGACACCATAATTAACACACAGCCAATTTTGACATTGTAATATAATTCCTATCAGTGTCAGACCATGTTATTTTTTAATCACGACAACTTCCACCTATATTATCAGATCTGTTTCATTTTGTAAATAATTTTCCAGTCATAATAATAATAATAATAATAATACTAAATAACAGTATTTGTCTACGCCATATCTCTAGCAATAAAACCATTCAGAGGCACATTATACTTTACATGAATATACAGATTACCTTAAAATAAACAATAGAGACGTAGTTGTAAAATAAATAGATCAGTAAATGTCTTCCAGTAAATAGATCAGCACATGTCTTCCAGTGTTAACACAATCACATGACAGTCCGGTGTGTGTCATCTGTATTGTCGACTGGTCACAATATAGCAATTTGGACATCTCCTCCACTAATGTGTTTGTCATTAGTAGTGCAGTGACTACAGCTTTGGACTCACTAAGAGAACCAGCATTCAGATCCTAATCTACCAAGTCTAATGTTGGCCAATTTGTTTCACTCTGCATTTCTACAATTCACACAGCTGTATGAATGAGTGCCTGGCTATAAATAGTGGTGGATATTACAGTCTTCACACTTGCATCACAGAGAAGTCCAGATGGCGTTTGATTGAAGAAGTCAGCCAGGGAGTAAGGTGTAAAGAACTTTGAGCAGTCCCAAGGGTTGTATACTATGGTATATATGAACTAAAACCCACCATCTTGAGTGATAACTATGCATATAGTATTGCAGCTACCGTAAAATAAATATTTTGTTGAGGCATTACTGCAATATTGAGGTTCATGGAAACATAGATCGTGTACAGTGTTGTTACTATTTCTTGTCTGTGAGCATGTATACAGCTGTATTTACAATTGTAAATTTGTGACATTTCGGCACTATATCAACTTTACATTTTTTTGGCTAAATTATTATTTCCCAACTCAAGTTGAATATAGCTAAGTGGTCACACAATATCAAACTGATCAATTATCACTCAATTATTGTCTCATAGGTTTGCTAAAGCAAAATGAAAATACAATCAAAAGAATTATTATGTCATAGTAAATATTAGGTAAGTTTTCTGTATCATGAAATTAGTCAGAAATGTGAGGAACAAGAAATTAATTGACGGAGAACTTTTGCAATGTTTAATGATCAAATGATAATTAATGCAGTGATACGCTTCCTTCAGAATGAACATTCCTATGAGATGTCGTCAAAAGGGAAGACACCATGGATAACCTACAATGGTGTTGATGTCGCCGATTCTCAATTCTGTATCGAGTACCTCAATGAAAAGTTCAGTGTCAACCTCAACAAAGACCTCAGTGCTGTCGATCGTAGTCTGGCTCGAGCCTTCCAGAAGATGACAGAGGAAAACCTGTACTGGTAAGGAACAATGGTTTGTTTTCAAAATTGATAGCTGCTATATTTGTTTTTCACACTTAATTGTTTGTACAGTAAAAACAGTGCCATCACACGTCAAACTAAACACCAGGTATTCTAATTTACATATTTTATCAGTTAACATTTTGAATTGTTCCATGTTACAACTGGAGTTCACTGGTCATTACATAAATTACAATTGTTTATAACTATTTTGTGACAACATTTTGGGAAGTGCCTGGTGGATTTTGAAGCATTTAAATGTACTAATTTTGTAATCACTCTTTATTTCCGCTTCATATATTGGTGGATATGGATTTGAAGTTTTGAACCAATTCGAAACACTGTGTTTTTTGGACATTGTGAACTTATAAGACAACACCTTGCAAGACCACCACTTTTGACACCACCGGTTGTGAGATCACCATTGGGTGACACCACCCCTTATGAACCACCCCTTAACCCATGTCCCGTACTCTGTCCCAGGTGTGTAGCCCTGTGGCGGTGGGTGTATGACAAGGATTGGACATTCCTGAAGTTGGCCTTTCCCCTATCCAACTACATCATCATGATGATATCATGGGACGTCCGTAAGAAAGCAGATGGTCAGGGTATTGGACGGCACAGTCAAGAGGACGTCATGGCCATTGGTCAAGCAGACCTGAAGGCACTTTCTGACTTTCTCGGTGAGGCATTTGTACTTCTACAATCATAGCAAGACAGTGAAGACAGGAGTTGTTGCATCTATACTGGGAGAAATATCTAAGCATCTTACAGATAGATAGAGCTTTTTATGAGCGATTAATCATTACATTTCTTAGTAAATCTCTCATTAATAAAGTTAAAGGATATGTAATTAATTCTCACAGGGAAATTACATGTCTGCCTGTGTTATGCATAGAGTTATAAATATAAACAAGTAAGTAATAACACATTAAGATATTGTAGTATAATTTTACTTACTTTGGAGCTTTAGTGTCGAGACGCTTCGACCCGTCAGCTACGGGCCTTGTTCACGTACTGGTGTCACGTGTGTTGCCTCTGCCTGCCATCTACAACCAAATTATCCCGCCGAAATCTCAGGCAACACACGTGACGCCAGTACGTGAACAAGGCCCATAGTTGACGGGTCGAAACGTCTCGACAATAAAGCTCCAAAGTTACCGGGTAGTTAAATTATACTACAATAAACCATTCTTGGCGCCATGAACACTATATATCCAATAACATTAAAATATCACTCACTAGTGCAGACATAAACCACCCAAGTTGTCTGGGTTCCCAGTTGATGGTCAGACACGAAATGCAAGACATCTCTTCCCTGTAATCAAAAATATTTCTGCAATCACAGGTTGAGAATTGGTGATAGAACAAAGTGCAACCGATTTGAAGTGAAGTCCACTGTAATGGTTTGATAAAGGCTCACGATAGTGTAATCAACTACCACACTTGGCTTGCAATTATATTTATGTTACTTCTTACTAATACTACATAATGTGTTATAATTTGTATATTATTGCAATGCGGCACGTGTTGAAGGATTCTAATTTAACACCTATATAACTTTGTTTTTGGGTGACTTTACTACTGTTTGAATATGTGTAATATTGTTGTATTATGTGAAAGTCAAGTTTTTCTAAATAAGAAAGGTGACATATCAACGCATAGACAGCTTCTTGGCTTTATTGTGACTGTGACATTTCAGCTGTCCAGTAAGTACTGTGGCTTTCACGTATTCGTGTTAATATTTTGGGTTGAAAATCCTTGAAATGTGTTTCAGGGGAGAAGAAGTTCTTTATGGGAGATGAGCCTTCGGAGGTTGACTGCGCCATCTTTGGGATGTTGGCACTTGTCTATTGGCTGCTGCCCGGGTCTCCTCTAGAAAAGTACATGAAAGGTTTGTCTGCCTCTTGGTGTCTCTCGTTTGTTTCTGTTCTCTGTTCTTGGTTTTACTTACGATTGTTGTTTGTTATATGTCTCTGTTCATGATAGTACCTTATGATTCTTATTTGATGTATGTTCTATTCTTGTTTGTTGTACGTCTCTTTTCATGATTTACCCTATTCTTGTTTGCTGTACGTCTCTGTTCATGATTGTATCCTATGATTCTTGTTTGTTGTACGTCCCCGTTCACGATGTTTCCCTATTGTTTCCTGTGCGTCTCTCTTCACAATGTTACCATATGTTCTTCAAGTGATTGACGTATAAATGTATTCCAAAGAGGCATCATTCAAGTGTAGGCCGTCTGAGAGGGTCGTCTGCAGCCATATAATATTCGTGCTATTTCGCCATTTTCGGCTCGAACGCTTTATGTACTATTTCGTATCTGCCACAGCAGGAACCTCCGTTGTAAATTGTGTAGCAAAACAAATGTATTATTTCGTATCTGTCACAGCAGGAACCTCCGTTGTAAGTTGTATAGCAAAACAAATGTATTCTTTCGTATCTGCCACAGCAGGAACCTCCGTTGTAAGTTGTATAGCAAAACAAATGTATTCTTTCGTATCTGCCACAGCAGGAACCTCCGTTGTAAGTTGTATAGCAAAACAAATGTATTATTTCGTATCTGCCACAGCAGGAACCTCCGTTGTAAGTTGTATAGCAAAACAAATGTATTATTTCGTATCTGTCACAGCAGGAACCTCCGTTGTAAGTTGTATAGCAAAACAAATGTATTCTTTCGTATCTGCCACAGCAGGAACCTCCGTTGTAAGTTGTATAGCAAAACAAATGTATTCTTTCGTATCTGCCACAGCAGGAACCTCCGTTGTAAGTTGTATAGCAAAACAAATGTATTCTTTCGTATCTGCCACAGCAGGAACCTCCGTTGTAAGTTGTATAGCAAAACAAATGTATTCTTTCGTATCTGCCACAGCAGGAACCTCCGTTGTAAGTTGTATAGCAAAACAAATGTATTCTTTCGTATCTGCCACAGCAGGAACCTCCGTTGTAAGTTGTATAGCAAAACAAATGTATTCTTTCGTATCTGCCACAGCAGGAACCTCCGTTGTAAGTTGTATAGCAAAACAAATGTATTATTTCGTATCTGCCACAGCAGGAACCTCCGTTGTAAGTTGTATAGCAAAACAAATGTATTATTTCGTATCTGTCACAGCAGGAACCTCCGTTGTAAGTTGTATAGCAAAACAAATGTATTATTTCGTATCTGTCACAGCAGGAACCTCCGTTGTAAGTTGTATAGCAAAACAAATGTATTATTTCGTATCTGCCACAGCAGGAACCTCCGTTGTAAGTTGTATAGCAAAACAAATGTATTATTTCGTATCTGTCACAGCAGGAACCTCCGTTGTAAGTTGTATAGCAAAACAAATGTATTCTTTCGTATCTGCCACAGCAGGAACCTCCGTTGTAAGTTGTATAGCAAAACAAATGTATTATTTCGTATCTGCCACAGCAGGAACCTCCGTTGTAAGTTGTATAGCAAAACAAATGTATTATTTCGTATCTGTCACAGCAGGAACCTCCGTTGTAAGTTGTATAGCAAAACAAATGTATTCTTTCGTATCTGCCACAGCAGGAACCTCCGTTGTAAGTTGTATAGCAAAACAAATGTATTATTTCGTATCTGCCACAGCAGGAACCTCCGTTGTAAGTTGTATAGCAAAACAAATGTATTATTTCGTATCTGTCACAGCAGGAACCTCCGTTGTAAGTTGTATAGCAAAACAAATGTATTCTTTCGTATCTGCCACAGCAGGAACCTCCGTTGTAAGTTGTATAGCAAAACAAATGTATTCTTTCGTATCTATCACAGCAGGAACCTCCGTTGTAAGTTGTATAGCAAAACAAATGTACTATTTCGTATCTGCCACAGCAGGAACCTCCGTTGTAAGTTGTATAGCAAAACAAATGTATTCTTTCGTATCTGCCACAGCAGGAACCTCCGTTGTAAGTTGTATAGCAAAACAAATGTATTCTTTCGTATCTGCCACAGCAGGAACCTCCGTTGTAAGTTGTATAGCAAAACAAATGTATTCTTTCGTATCTGCCACAGCAGGAACCTCCGTTGTAAGTTGTATAGCAAAACAAATGTATTCTTTCGTATCTGCCACAGCAGGAACCTCCGTTGTAAGTTGTATAGCAAAACAAATGTATTCTTTCGTATCTGCCACAGCAGGAACCTCCGTTGTAAGTTGTATAGCAAAACAAATGTATTCTTTCGTATCTGCCACAGCAGGAACCTCCGTTGTAAGTTGTATAGCAAAACAAATGTATTCTTTCGTATCTGCCACAGCAGGAACCTCCGTTGTAAGTTGTATAGCAAAACAAATGTATTCTTTCGTATCTGCCACAGCAGGAACCTCCGTTGTAAGTTGTATAGCAAAACAAATGTATTCTTTCGTATCTGCCACAGCAGGAACCTCCGTTGTAAGTTGTATAGCAAAACAAATGTATTATTTCGTATCTGTCACAGCAGGAACCTCCGTTGTAAGTTGTATAGCAAAACAAATGTATTCTTTCGTATCTGCCACAGCAGGAACCTCCGTTGTAAGTTGTATAGCAAAACAAATGTATTCTTTCGTATCTGCCACAGCAGGAACCTCCGTTGTAAGTTGTGTAGCAAAACAAATGTATTATTTCGTATCTGTCACAGCAGGAACCTCCGTTGTAAGTTGTGTAGCAAAACAAATGTATTCTTTCGTATCTGCCACAGCAGGAACCTCCGTTGTAAGTTGTATAGCAAAACAAATGTATTCTTTCGTATCTGCCACAGCAGGAACCTCCGTTGTAAGTTGTATAGCAAAACAAATGTATTCTTTCGTATCTGCCACAGCAGGAACCTCCGTTGTAAGTTGTATAGCAAAACAAATGTATTCTTTCGTATCTGCCACAGCAGGAACCTCCGTTGTAAGTTGTGTAGCTTTTCACCCAACAAACCCATCTAGAAGAAGGATTAAGAAGAAGAAGAATTATGTTTTATTCGACCAGTATTTCAAACAAAACTATATCCATATCAAATAACTCAGAACCAATACAAATATAAAAATCACAGCAAACATGGTAATAATGTATAATAACTAACACTACAACGTACGATCAGGAGACTTCTCTAAGACCATGCTAGTCGCTATCGAGGAGCCACCTTTCAGGAAATTTCATGTTCAAGATTATCTAAAACACATTTTTCTAGAGAGAGAGAGAGAGAGAGAGAGAGAGAGAGAGAGAGAGAGAGAGAGAGAGAGAGAGAGAGAGAGAGAGAGAGAGAGAGAGAGAGAGAGAGAGAGAGAGAGAGAGAGAGAGAGAGAGAGAGAGAGAGAGAGAGAGAAACCCCCCCAAAAAAACATCATTTAAATTCAATTTAAAGAAAACGAAAATTAGTTACCTTTATCTTGATATAATTACTTTCATGTAGACACCTATGCTATCACATTTTGAGAATTATACTTATATTTCTGTTTGTGCTGTCCGCCAGAGGAGCTGCCAAACCTTGGCGAATACCTGGAGACAATGAAGCAGACGTTCTGGCCGGACTGGGAGGACTGCATCACTCGCGGTGGAACATACACTCCCACCAAGTAGAGGTGGCGCCACCCATACTGCCAGAAACTGGCAGACATTTTGGAAGTCTGGTTGAAATCTGTTTTGGTTGAAATCCATATTTTAACTCGAAATTCTGTCTGTATTTAACTCTGTACACAGTACACAGTATATCTACATTACTATATCTACGAAAAAAATCAATCTATAGCAAATTTAAAGGTGTCGCCAGAAATACGAATTTAAGTTCTCAGTATGTCTGGCTTGTTGACACAACTTATTTGTTATCTTGTGCGAGAACAGAAGTCTGTATATTTCACCTGAAGTGTGCCTTAAGATTTATTTGTAAATCGTGAAAATTGGACGAGACTGCTTTCCCACATATCAAACAAACGGACAACATGTGGCTAATCAGTACAGAAAAACATGTTTGTATAATAACAATATACTGAAGATGGAATCGGCATTCCTGCCAAAGTTAGCTGCTTTTGTTATAATTGGTATATGGTGTATTCGCTTCATGCGTGTATGCTTCGTGAGTGTGATTCTGAGATATATATATATATATATATATATATATATATATATATATATATATATATATATATATATATATATATACAAGTATAAGTTTATTTTAATATAATTATTATTAAGCATAATCATGCAAAGATAATAATTTCATACCAAGAGGGTAATCTATACTAGATAGAGTTAACAAATATACATGCCAGACAATGTATATTTATCAACGTTCTAACATATGTGTAACTAATATCTTGTGAACGTAATCATGTTGTGCTTTCTATGTTAGTTCATTAATTGATATTATTTCTTAATACATGCATTTGAGCAATATGTTATTGTTTTCACGTCCGCTAAAGTGAAGACTGATTAAATGCATATATTAACATTAACCAATAAACATAATGATAACATAAGTGATTATCTTGTGAAATGCTTAGGTGGGTACGGTACATTTTAGTTTAACTCATAGCTATATTTACATGTTATTTAGTGAATAATAACCAGTGAGCGGAAGTCATCAGTGTGTTAGGTGGTGTACGACTGAGGCTGGGAGGAACGAGGGGTTGTTATGCGACACGTGACCCTCACACTGTGTATTCATACTGTACACCTGTGCACAACCTCATTATTATGTCATCCTGAAAGTGACCTGAATTGCCAGGTGACCTTCTTAGCGAGACTAGTCTCCTACACGGTACCGTTACAGAAATAATGTTGGACAAGGTAGATCCTGTTAAACTGGACAGTTTCATGCCTGCATGTGCGTAATCAGCCGTGTCAGACGGCGAAATCTTATCACGCCGATTTGCAAATGCTGCATTAGCTATCGTTAAAAATGAGAATCACATATAAGATCTGTACGCACATGTATAAAATCCTGCATTGCTTAGCCCGGACTACCTCAAATGTGCAATAGTTGGTAGCCGCCTACTCGTGCATTGCGATCGGCAAATGACGCAACATCACTAGCAGTGACAGTGTCGAAGAAAACACTTGGAAGTAGCACTTTTGCGGTGGCTTACCAAAGAGTGCGATCAATTGGAACATTGGCAGCTCTCCGGAAACAACTCAAAACGTATCTATTTCGCTTGCATTACATGCCTGGATGACACATGTAAGTGATAAATATAAACAATTATATTCTGGACAACTGTAGAGTCAACATTCACAAACTTTATATAGATGTTGCATGGTACATTGCCACGCAATTTGGCTGTATTTCTGGTAATCTCATGAACAACCAGAGAAAATGCCAATTAGGTGATTACGGTGAAGAGACTAGGCGGTGACTATGGTTAACGAAAACACACGTTTTCAAACTAGGCTTGTTACTGCCTTACTGGAGAATCGCAAAGAAATGTTCATGCAAATAATCGAAGGTGTTCGGTGTATGAACTGAAATAGCAACGATATCTGCACAGTCTCAAGACATAAGACATAAAGATGATTGGTTGTGTTTCATAATGAAACATTCATCTTATTTCAAACTATTATATGTTTTTGAGATTATCCTGTAAAGCAGCTTTGTCATTTCCAAATGACTGTGATATTTTTCACGCGGGATCTTGTTAATCAAAGCACACACGTATTCACCTACGTAAGAATACGTAACAAAACGCTTGCGCATTCTGAATTCACGGGCCAGTCCATTGGTCACGACGGGGTAGATTTATTTGTTAAAAGCGAGGGTGCCAGATCCTGGGTTTTATTTTACCCATTTGATATTACGTTCTTATGACAACTGCATGCATGTTTAAGATTTACTGCCTGCCAGTTTGTGTTTAGTTGCTTTGTTAAGCTTGGAACAAAGTTCGCAATTTAATGATTTCGCCTATAACGTGTTAAAATTGTAAATGCAACATCCAGGTTCAAAACAAAATTGATTGGCGATAATAGCGAGTTAACCGCAATACCCTTTGATGTTTAACTTTCCTACGTTTTTGACAGCACACTTCCCTCCCTTTGATATAATGAATACGTCCGTGCTTCGCGGAGTAGTAGGTTTAGGGCCAATCAGATGCGAGGACTAGTGTGACGTAACGCTACGTGTTGTTTGAACGTTACCGTTGCCAGTTGAACGCGCCAACGCAAACCGATCAGACCTGTTCCTTGGACGGGCAAAGGCAAACGTGCAGTGACGTCACATGTATTGTTCGCCTAGCAAGAACGTTTGAAGAAACAGTTGAGCGCGATACACTGAAAGAGGAAAGATTTACCTCAAGCGGTAGAACACTAGCGGCTACGCCAACAAGTTATGAAGACAAGATTGTGTTCTTGGCGATTCACCACGCCATTTTGTCTTCTCTCCGTCAAGTTGTTGCAGCCGCCGCCGCCACCATTAGACGCCACCGCCCTCGTTACCCAGGCCAAGGTAAGCAACGCGTTGGAAACACTCGTCATTCTTAATATGATTCGAATTTAAACCTCAACTATACTATTTAATGTTGCGAAATATTTTGTTATGCAATTGCGTTGAAACATTACGGTTGTTCAAATGCCGTTATTGCATTTTCAGGTGCGCACACCCACGGCCATAATTCTCTCGCTCTGCACCGTCGAATCCGCCGATAACACCCGCTTTGACTGCTAGATCTGCGCAATAGACCGATTCTGATCACAAACGCGACGAATCCGTCACCGGCACCGGAGTTCAGCGCCACATCGCACTGGGACAGAACCACCGCGCAAACACATCCGCCGGCGCCGCCACGATCGCTGCAGTCGAAACCGCGCCACATCGCACTGGGACAAATCTATCGTCGCTAGAGACGTTGAAACCGTTCGACCGTACGTTTATCAGAGTCTGTGTCGAATCGTGACATCATCGGGCATCCTTGTCGTCAGGACATTACAGTCGACCTCACCGCCCAGACATCGCCGCCACGACCGTGTCTGTCGAATCGTGACATCATCGCCGACATCGGGATTCCTTGCCATTACAATCAATCCCACCGGGACGAATTCGCCGCTACGAATGCGTCTGTCGAATCCGTGAGCTTCCGCTCCAGCAACTCTGCACCGTACGTCCTGTCCGTGTCTTGTCTCTTTCTCTGTGGGCCACTACGACGTATTAGTGTCAACGCCCGATTCTATGTTCAGTGTTGTTTAGTTTTGTGACGAGGTGGTTGTTACGGGGGACCGTTGCAATTGCCGGATGAGAGCCAGGCCTAATCGACTGAGCGTCCTGAAAAAGTTCGCACTGTTGATTAGATTCGCCTGTTGTGTATCCAGACCTGGTGCTTGTGGTGGTTTGTGGACGCGACAAATGTTGCTTGTCTGTTCGAGTCATGTCTGTTATGTGTTTGTATTGTGTATTGTTCTATGTGCGGGGGAAACAAAGTCACCAAACACGAGAAAAACGAAAAAGCGTGACATTGCAACAAGACGTGAAAAAATTAAAAAGCGTGACATTGCAGCAAGACGTGAAAAATGAAAAAGCGTGATATTGCAACTGAACAGCGAAGGCTGCATTACATCGGACGATTTAAATCTGTTACGAACTGCTGTAAAAACGTTATAATGATTCGTGATTAAATACGCTTATTTCATGCAATAAAATGGTGACAAACTTTAATAACGCCTGTGTTGTGTTTGTAGTTAGGCTTTACAATTACACATTAAGAGGCAGCAGGCCTAATTAGTATATGGTGCGGTGATTACATAGAGTTTATTGTCCTTCCGACATATGTCCAGTAGTCTTTGTCGTCCTTCTCGTAGACACGTACCTGGGACACTCTTGCAAAAGATCGACAACAGTGGAGGCCATTCACACAGAAAAGAGCCATATTGAAGAAAAGATATCACAACAATACCAACATAATCACAATCTACGCCATAGCCTTCCAGATGCTTCTGCACCTACCGTCTTATGTATCGATTGCGGCAGAGGCTTTGCTGCACAGATCGGACTAATCCCCCACCTACGAGCAAAACACAAGAACGAAACCCTACAGTAATGTCATCATCTGGCACGATGGACACCAGAGAAAGAGACGATACAGACAGACAGACAGACAGACAGACAGACAGACAGACAGACAGACAGACAGACAGACAGACAGACAGACAGACAGACAGACAGACAGACAGACAGAGACGTCTGGTAAAGTATACTCTGTACGATACTACAGAGTATACTTAAATTAAAGGCACGTTAAAGGGTAACAGAACACAACATACGTCCCCCTCTCGATAAAGATTACATTTCCAAAATCAAACCATTTAGAGGAGCACATAAACCATCCAAAATTAATTACCAATATAGTACTAATGGTTAAAGTCACGTGCTGACTAATGTCACAATAATGTTCGTCAGATAGTCTTGAAGATACCGCGGTGGACGTCTGTTTCGGCAGGGTCGTTGGTAGTGCGGGTAACCAGGTTGTTGAGCAGACAGACCGTCGAAGTTGAGGTGGTCGAGGTGTGCGTCTGACGATAGCTGTTGATTCCCTTGTTGTCGCGATCGAATACAACGCCGTGAGTTCCAGTTCGTACTGCATCTGCGAACGTCTTCCCCTCAAGTTGAGCAGCGAATACGGGGAGTTTCACTCTCTCCATACCTCCGTTGCACCGTGAGTTATACAGCGCACTGCAATGTTTCAAGCTCGTGTGACACGAACTCTGGTCTTTATCGCTTTGGAGCACCGTGTGGGTGCGGGCCCAGCTTTCAAACCCGCGCTGTTTCTCTCGAAATTTGGACGTTTGTGCCTGTTAATTGGGAATTACCTGCTAGCCTTATGCGTGTGTGACACTGTGTGTGCCTATTGCTGTGCATGAATAAATGCATGCGTGGCGCATGCGTGTGTTAACATGTGTTCAATTCAATAACTTTATTCCAGACTCAACAGGGCACATACAGCAAGTACATGTGACTCTGAGGTCCATATGTTGACATTAGGCAGACAATATGTACAGTATGCATTCTGACCCAATGCTGTGTATATAAGCAATATGTATACATTTGTTTTAGTCAAGTGTTCATATAAAGCTTGTTCCAGTGTTTACGGATCCTGGAAGTGAATCTTAAGCTAGAAGTTAGAATATCATTTAAAATACAGTTAACAGAGCTATCAAGTCTACACATAAATTTATACACCATATTCCTAATAACTGACTTGCAGCATATTGTACATTAAAGCTGGTACTTTCATATTTTGACATACCAATAAACAACTGAAAAATATAGTGATATGCAATATGTAATCTATTTAGTGTGGATTTCTTGTAATTCCACCAGAGTTCTACTCCATACAAGGGTGAGCAATATGAACGAAACAGTGTGAGTTTAACCTCTAGGGAGCACATGCAAATTTTTCGCAATATAATATTTCCTTGTACATATAGAGTTCTGCGTTGTCTATTAATATCATCATCATCTGAAAGATCATCTGAAATATAGTTTCCAAGATATTTATATGTAGCTACAACATGCAGAGTAACCCCTTTCAGCTTAAATTCAGGGATACTACATCCTTTTAAGGTCGCAGACCTAAATATCATAACTGCACTCTTCTTAGCATTGTATTTCACATCATGGCTCATTCCAAATTTCTCACATGTTAGCCAGATCCATGACGTTTTTGTAAATGATATAATATATATATATATATATATATATATATATATATATATATATATATATATATATATATATATATATATATATATGGTCTAAATGATATAAAGTTGTACGTATTTTGTGTGAATATATATATATATATATATATATCATGATTAGAATGAGAGAGAGGAGGGGAGGGAGGGAGGGAGGGAGGGAGGGAGGGAGGGAGGGAGGGAGGGAGGGAGGAGGGAGGGAGGGAGGGAGGGAGGGAGGGAGGGAGGGAGGGAGGAAGGGAGGGAGGGAGGGAGGGAGGGAGGGAGGGAGGAGGGAGGGAGGGAGGGAGGGAGGGAGAGATAGAGAGAGAGAGAGAGAGGAGGCAGGGAGTGAGAGAGAGAGAGAGAGAGAGAGATGAGAGAGTGAGAGAGATAGAGAGAGTAGAGAGAGAGAGAGAGTGAGAGAGAGAGAGAGAGAGAGAGAGAGAGGGGGCTAATTGTATATAAAGTTGTACGTATTTTTGTGTGAATATAAGGTGAATATTAATTAAATTTTTAAACGTTTTTACAACACGGTATTATCTGATAAAAAAGCGTATCCTTATTTAATATGTTATTTCAAATTCGATCTGAGAACCAATCAGTGACTACCCTATTCATGGGTAAGCCACCCTGGCGGCAACATCGGCAGAGCAAAAACACCGAGCGGATTTTAGTGGCTAAAGTGCTGCCACCCCACGGAGCCTGGGTAATCGAGGCTAATCTTTTTGGAACGCTGGTACAACGGGTTCAATAGAAGTTCGAGCTCTTCGCAACTTTTACCATTTCAAATGAACCGGAGGGGCGGAACGATAGTTTTGTGTTTGAAAATGTAGCCGACTGTGGTGGACTTTTGAAGATGGTTTATGCATTCATTATACATACTTTATTGCCACCAGTTCCGAAAATATTGTACTCGTGTATGTTTGGTTCCGAGACTATTTGCGACATTGGGGAAGACTCGGGAGTCGGTATCCGCAGTGCCTCCAAGGAGCAAATCGTGGAGGTGGCCCTGGAAATTCAGTCGCAGTATAACTTTCGGACATCGGTCTCTGGCCGGTCGTACGAAGCCAACATGCAGGCGTTGCAGAACGAAGGCACGCTGCCCGAGTTAGAACTCGGCTTTGTCCGGTTCCCATGCGGCGGCCGGCAATCGGGCGGTGATGGCAAGTCGTACGGCCGTGTCAAGACTGCGGTGTGGCTGGGCGCGCTCAACTGCGCCTTCGTTCTGCTGTGCGACGCGCACGAGAACCGCGCGCTCGCCGAGCACGCGCTGAAGGTGCTCGTGAAACACCTACACGAACACTGCAGAGTGTTCCACCAGCCGGCCGACGTGTCAGGCAAGATGGACCGCGTTGCGCTGGTGCTGAATCAGTTCCTTCCCGGAGGCCAGCTTCTCGTTATGAACCATCGACTGCTTCGGCAGTTCGAGAAGGAGTTGGACGTGAAAATTAAGCAGTTCTCCTGATAATGACCCGTCGATATTGTGTACATGTATTGTCATTTAATTAAGTTTAACACAGTTATGGGTACAAATCTCTGAAATGGTGGTGTGCTTAAAAAACAACAACCCACAAAGCATGCGCACAAACGCGACAAACTCAGGCCTACGTACGTTTGGACTGTTTCAGCTTGTACAGAATGAAGCTAAAGGAAAATAAAGGAATCACTTAAAACAATTGGTGTCTCCCTTTTTATGTTGTAGAAATAAACATTGCTTTGCATGTTCATGATGCTTTGCATAAATTATGTAGTATTGGTGATTAACTTTTTTAATCCATGAACGCATGTAACTGCTTGTCCAGTGTATATAATGAAAATAGTATATTTACTGTCCCCCATTCCAGTAACCCTGGGGGGGGCTATTGGGACTAGCGAATGCTAGTGACAATATTTATCCTTTTATTGACACTACCGGCTTCTTCCATTCAGTGCCCTGCTGCACTTTACATTTAGGTACCTGATTTTTTAAATATATTCATGTCTGATGCACATTCATTGAAGGTCAGACTTTTGATTGGAGGAAATGTGTTAACTGGAACACAGCAAACCGCAATCAATAGGTTGTTCACTTAAAAATAAGGGCAGTTGACTTGCAAAGCTTATACATGAGTCAGAAGTCTCAGGACAAATTATTAGCTTTCATGTGTGAGTTAAATCGGGTTTTGCTCAACTCAAACAGCTTTATGAAGACTATTTACTTTACCTCTTACACCATTGATGTGGAAATTAACAACCGTATTCAAGCTGCCTCTGGAGCCTTTGGAGGACTGTGAAAGCGTGTATGGTCACAACATGGTATTTCAGTCTCCAAAAGTGCAAGGTGTACAAGGCAATTGTGCTTCCAACACTACTGTACTCAGCAGAGACATACACTCTCTATCGTCGCCATTTTAGAAAACTCTCCAAAGTGCATCTCCGACATCTACGACAAATCCTGCAGATCTCATAGAAAGATCACATTCCAAATGTTGAAGTCTTGAGATGTCCAGCCTAGAAGCCACTCTAACGGCTTCCCAACTCCGTTGGACTGGACATATCATCCGTATGAATGACAGCAGATTATCAAAGGCTGTATTCTATGGAGAATTAACCAAAGGGAAACGTCTTCGTGGTGGACAACGGCTGCGATACAAAGATGTAGTCAAACGACACCTAAAGGCTACACACATCACCCTTGCACAAGATCGACAACAGTGGAGGCAGGCCATTCACAAAGGAAAAAGCCACATTGAAGAAAAGTTACAAAAAAATATCAACATGATCACAATCTCCGCCATGGCCTTCCTGATGCTTCTGCCCTGTCATCTTCTGTGTCAACTGCGGGAGAGGCTTTAAATCTCAAATTGGACTATTCTCTCACCGAATAGTGAGCAAAGCACGTAACGGACGAAACCCTACACTGATGTCATCATCGGATACGATGTACAGCAAAGAAGAAGAAGAAGACAACAGTGACCTTTTCACACCACACAATTGATGTGTGAAAGTCACATGGAGCTTTAAATCATTGACTTCACTTATAATTAGAACTACCAACACAAAGGTGGTGTTCATTGTGTGAAATGATGCTGAATGGCGGATTACTGGCACTCAAATCACACTGGGGGCGACTTCGACAGGGGCTAGGAACACTGGGTCTGGTGGGAAACACCAAATGATATACAGTAATGTGGGGCACTTAGCACCTCTGAGTCAACCCCTCATATATTTAGGCATATTTTACTTTTGTTGCCACTATCTACCAGACACACAATGCCAAACCATTTTTTACCACGTTCAACTTTTACCGAGACAACAAAAAATGTTGATTGTTTTACCTAAGGATTATTCGCATGTATATGTTTTGCAATGTTGAGGTGATGGCTATTTGCTACCCCTCCACGTCCAAATGCCCTTTTATGGTTGTTCCGATGTACAAACATATATAAGTTTAGAGTTAGTATTAGGTTTAGGGTTACGTTAGATTGTATTCGATTAGATTCCGTTAGATTGGAGGTACTTTTGACAAGATTGACATCAGGCGTTTACATGGGTAACACAAGAATGCAAAAGAAGTGTTCTCTGTGGTGAACTTCGTCAGGGTAAGCGAGATGGGGGTTAACCGCAAGCGTTTCAACTTTTAAGAACCAGCGGCCGAAGCGGCCACTCACATTGGCAATAAATGTATTGCGTGTGTCCATTGACCACAGAGATTAATTGGGAACAGCTAGCAGCAAACAGAACCAACTGAATCGAGCGACTAGTTCAACAATGATAGCCTACGTATTATCTAACATGATTCCCACCTGAGACTACTCAAGATGGCGAGTGAACAAAGAAGCTTTGAGAATTCGGCCTATCGAGAAACCAACCCGTACATAATATTATAAATTTTTAGTTACCACCTTCTGAGGTATTTGTCGATGTTGTTTTTAAACTTCATATCAGACTCATTCAGACCCAATCTAATATAAGCATATGCCTATATATGTGCCCTTTGCCCAACCTGCCCCAGAGTCTGACAATCTAGGAGAGCTAGCCACATCCATGTACAAGACATCCGTCGTCCCCGATGATAGATATCTTTCCACTGATCTTCAGGGAGGGTGGGAGTGAGTAAGAGGGATGAAGTGGGTGGTAGAGAAAGGGAGGGGCACGATGGGAGAGTGTTAGAGTGAGAAAAAGAGAGATGGGGAAGGAAGAGCCCGACCAGTCCCGGAGTATGCATCGGCGGTGTGGAATCCGGCCGAACAGCAACAACTCCATGAAGGCCACTCTGCATGGAGATGGTCAAGCGACGCACGGCCCGCCGCATCCCACTGCCAGTGCACCAGCCGTGGCACGCGCAGCTGGATCTAGAGAACGTGGGCCTCAGCAGCAGGAGAACTGTTGACAAGGCCAGCTTGATGACCAAAATCACACACGCACGCACGCACGCACGCACGCACGCACGCACGCACGCACGCACGCACGCACGCACGCACGCACGCACGCACGCACGCACGCACGCACGCACGCACGCACGCACGCACGCACGCACGCACGCACGCACGCACGCACGCACGCACGCACGCACGCACGCACGCACGCACGCACGCACGCACGCACGCACGCACGCATTATTCGACATACTTTATTATTATTCCAACCTTTATAGTTTATGAATAACCTAACTTTAAAACAACTTTCTCTAAACCTATTAATTTTATAATATGTTAATATTTTTAACCTTCTAACTTTTTTATTATAAATCATTTAGCTTTTTTTAAACCATATGCGCACCCCTCCATGCACGTACCGGTACGTGGAATGTGCATGTCCTAGATGGTCGAGGTTACCACATAGATAGCATGCAAACGTTACATTAACGTTTGCATTTGGTTAGTACCGTTTGATTTCGGTTACAGTTAAATTTCTAACGTTCCCGAAACGTTAGTTTTTGGTTGTTTTTGTTTGGTTAGAAAGCGTAGATCTACGTAAAAAAACGAGCAAAATGACGTAAGAAAAACGTTCGTATTTAAACGTTAAACCAACGTTTCTGCTAACGTTGCATTAACGTTAGATTAACGTTTGCATGCTACCTAGGCACATATATTATATATGAAAAAGAAGAGAGGCATCGAAACGGAGAGAGACAAAGAAAACAGTAACTAACTGTGTGCGTGTGTGCGCGCGTGTGCGTGTCGTATGTGTGTCTGTCTGCGCGCGTGTGCGTGTGCGTGTGCGTGTGCGTGTGCGTGTGCGTGTGCGTGTGCGTGTGCGTGTGCGTGTGCGTGTGCGTGTGCGTGTGCGTGTGCGTGTGCGTGTATATATATATATATATATATATATATATATATATATATATATATATATATATATATATATATTATATATAGTTTTATTTCGAATGCTCGGCCGCACGGTCGCGTGTGTATGTACGTACGTGACAATACAAATAGTAGAGCGCCTACAATAAAAACGTAGGGTATACACGTTGCAAACATTATATCAATAATAAAAATTGTGTTGTTAAGTGCTAAATACTCGGTTACGAAATTACTTTATAACACAATAACCGTGATGCGAAATGACATGGTTTCTAAGGGTGGTACTACTGGCGAGAATTCCTCGTCATGCCTTTCTTTTGAAACTTCCGCCAAAGTTCCAAGGTCAATCTGTGTGGATGTAGTTCCTTGTAGACCTTTGCACTGATGCATATAATGGTGTCTTCATACACCAAGCCTACAATCCTATATTTGACCGATATTGCATATGTGTGAGACATCATACATTCTGTATGTATGAAATGCAATTATTAATGGCCTTCCAACATTTTGTGTAATTAGAATGTGTAGCATGTGTAAAATAATAGTTGCACTACTTTGACGCAGGTATATCCTTCCGAAGTGATAAAGCGGTCAAATATGTCCTCGGAGTCGTTGCTCGGGGAAAGGAAAACATGAGAGATCTTTGCCAATTCTCACTTCTCTCGTAAACGGTATATTACTATTGCTAGTGCCAAACTGCAGGTAAATATGTTATTTAATGTTGCACAATGTTTGATTTAATCTGTTTTCCCCTGCGAAATGGTTTTCACAGTTGACAGCTATGGCGTAAGAATGTTTCGAATGTCAGTCAGTCATCGCAACGCCAACAGTCGCTTTGATTCGTTTACACAACAAAATTACGACGTTATTCTATGTTTTTATATCGGATAATAATGTATTTACGTCCTTGTGCACTATTATGCCCTCGTGGATTTGTATAATCTGTCTGCCTACGCTTTAAGAAGTAATTGGAGTAACTGGATATTTCGCAGCTCACAATGTTTCTGTAAACTGGCAGATTCAGAATCGTTCGGTTCCCGTCGTCGACATACTCAAAGGCCATGGTCCATGCCCGCAGAACGGAGTCGCACCAGACTAACACCGATATTGGTTGTGCCTGCCACAGCAATGCAGAACGAATATAATATCTATATCTGTACTAAAACGTGTACAATTAAATTAAAATTGCGATATTATCCTATTTAACTGGTCATAAGGGCAATGCCAATTAATGGATAGGGCCTACATCTAATTATAAACCATGTCTTCCTAAATAGGTATTAGAAACTATCATTGTGAGTGTGACGTTTGTATGCTGGTGAGAGTAACATTCACTTGCCTAATGTTTTTAGCCACTTAACACAAAACAGACATCGCAAACAAACTACTCTGTAAAATCTGTTTGCATAAACAAATGGTTAGAAAAAATCTTTTGAGTATTTCAAAAATCTATAGAAAATCAAAGTCCAAATATCATAAAAGATGTAAATCTAAAGCTGTAAATTGCTCTGTGGGAGAATGTGTCGGTAAAAGATCAGTTGTAGTTTATTAAAGTAGGCCAGCTATGTTAGCCAGAAGACAATAGTTCATATGACAACATTTTCAGACGTAAATATGTATGTTGAAACATTGAACCCCATGAACATTATACTTTTTTATAGTCTGGCAAAAGCTTTGTATATAGAAACAACATTAAATAATTGGACAAGTGAGAGTTCAGTAGATCACGTTTATACAGTTCTCCCTGACAGTGGTTTTGAACAAGAAAAAAAGATTAGACAGTTGTATTACAGATAATTATATAATTTTTGTGCATGCCAATGGAACTTTAAAAAATCCACACTGAAACCTGTGTCATAGGTGACAGTTTTTAGTTGTTGTTTTATACTATGTACTTACTGTACATAGAATAAAACAACAACTAAAAACTGTGGGATGACGTACTGATGGGAAAAAAGTTTATTCGTATTTGAAATTTTCGAATATTCGAACCTTTTTCCACTGTTTCATTCAAAATTAGAAAATTGGCAGCTATATAAACAAATACTGCTTGAATATTTTCCTTCATGTCCTCCACCACAAAATTTGTACTGGATCCGTTCACACTGTTCAATATTCTAATAGAATTCGATGCCGCTGAATATGCGTATTTGATTCGATATTTGATTCGTATTCGAAAGTTTGAGGATATTCGATTTGTTTCAAGTCACATTCCAGGTTCATCCCAGGTTCATCACAACCTTAATGTTCAGAATGTTCTTTTAATATCTTTTTAATATCATTATTGTTGCTAATGTACTTTAAGCTGCTTCATGTAATTACCAGTAAAAGTTTAAAATTCCAGTTTTATGCATTACTGGCCTTAACTATAGTTATTCTAGCCATTTCTAGGTACACATGTACTTATATACATCAACAAAGATTAAAATATGAATTATGACATGTTTGTATTTATGAACATATAGTTTCATTTTATTTGCAGTGTATCCATAAATACAAATGGTTAGTTAACCACTAACAATATATGTACATCAATTGAATGTATATTTTTCAGTGGTCATTCCATTTATGTACCAGTAAAGTTAGGTGTGAATTTTTGAAATTACCACTCAATGGACATGCATATGTGCACAATTTTTAGAGCGTATTTCCATTTAGCATTTTTCTTTACCAACTTGTTCGCCAGTCAAATTAACAAATTAATATCTTTCATTCTGTTTAGTCATACACTCATACTTAATATTTGTTAAAATGTATTTCTATAACCCTTGGCTAAAATGGTTAGCACTACTCTAAGGTTTATACACTACAACATTGAAGTAATGTAAATTGGATGATGCACCGAGTCACTGACAACAACACAAAGCACCTTTGCCAGAAATGATCTTATCAGAATGTGATTTGGTAAATTACTAACAGTGAACATTGATCAAGTGAGATAGTGCTGAATAGGAAGGCATTTATGTGTAAGTGGACAGCTCAACTAGGTGCATGACCTAGATATCACCTGAACTAGTTATTACTGTATGAGTTTTTATTACAACAAATGTGAGTGGTAATGCTACAGGTGAAATGCACAAATCACGGTTAACACAGCTGCATGTCAGTGTGTCAATCAGGTACATGTACATTTGAATAAGTATATTTAGCTCAAGCACGAGTACTTTGAAACATAATTAATCAGGTACAATGCAAAGTACTCTGCTGTCTCTATGTCAAGTACAAATACATGTATGTGTCAGTTGTAGTTATCAGTGTTCAATAACATTTATTCGAGTGCCAGTTATTAATTGTAGCATTAACTAGGAAAGGTATTTAATGTTATCACGCAGATGGAACAGTATAGAAGAATTATTTTGTAATTAAAAATAATAAGATATATTCAGCTGTACTCGAAATTAACTTGTCATTTTGGCAAGTACATTTGGCCAGATGTGTACAAGTACTTATACCTCCAGACCTGGTGTACTTGGCCTCGGTTACCCAGGCTCCGTAAGCCCCTCAACTCTGCCTGGGAAACTAATGCTCTGCATTTGTAACTGCCAGGGCGGCCTTACCCCACATTAGGGTAGAGACGCTGATTGGCTCTAAGGCCAACTATGAAATAAAATTAAAATAACGATAATAAATTATACTTTTACAAGATAATGATATCTTATGAAAAGTATTCAACATTGAACTTACGAAAGTAAGTAAAAATTAAAATTTACAATTGTTTATAAAATAAGAATTACGGCAGGATTAACCAGTATCTATGAGGTGGCAGCATTGTTTAGCCCCACACAGATAGCAAAAAAATTAAATAATGATACCCTTTTTATCAAATAATGCTGTATTATAAAAAACTATTAAAAATTCAACTTATATTAACACAAAATAAAAAGAAATACAAATTTGCAGTTGTTTATAAAAAAATAGAAATTATGGCAGGATTAACCAGTATCTGTGAGGTGGCAGCATTGTTTAGATCACGCGGATAATGTTCAAATGCCGGCAAAATCACCAGACTGTCTTCTCGGCGTAGTTACGCAGTCGACCGACAGTCGGTTAAGCGAGACTATGTTGTACTGGGAATTACTTGTATTTTTCTTGACACAGTTTTGGCGTATGTGTTACTGTTAATAACAACTGTTTTTCTGCAGGATGACCAGTGGTCGATGTGGTTGTGTTTGCCATCCTATGAGTGATAGCAAGACGACCTCGATGCTGTGAATGTCAACGCAGCCCGAACATGGCACAGTAGTAGTGGGCTGGCCACACCATGTGGCGCCACTGTATGTGTGGCATACAGCACACCCCACGTCTCGGCAACGACTGACTTCTATGCAGCACTGATACATATCACAAGTTGCCTATGAACGTAACACACAAGTACAGTAGTAGGCGGCAACTGCACCTTGGAATCACGTCCTAATTGGCAGAGGTCTTTGAGCAGTACATGTGCTGAATTTTTTGTTACAAGTTACAGAGTACTGCAGACTTGCTGTACGTTATTACTCGTATTAATAACAGGTTTTAAACGTAGGCCTGTTTGTTGTCAGTTATTGTTAGTTAAATCAGAGGGTGCCAAACGGACATTGTGGAAGAGGTACACGTGTGCACGCTGCACGGTCGACGTGATGCAGTAGTGGTACTGTTATTGTGCACGACTATACATTGTTGTGAATGTAGCCAGTTAGTTAGACGTAATTTATTGGAGATCTACGCAAAGTACGTACACCTGTTATATGTTTCACAAAAGGTGTCTATTTAATTACCGTCATTTTTAATCTGTGAAATAACTGGTGGTACGATGGTCAATATAGTTGGAGCACGCCTTATGGCGGATCGTTATGCAGTATATGAATAGTAACAGAAACTTTTGAGATGCAATCCGTCAGGGAATAAGTACCATGGTCGGTCAAGCGTACACGGCCCAGACCCTGTCGTCGAACAGCGCGTCCACGCGACCTGTTGCTGCGATAACGCCCTGCCAATGAGGTTGATGGGCCGCAACATACCTCTGGATACATCGGCCATGCTGTCGCCGGTGTCATCTGTGCAGCATTGGCTCGGCCACGAGCTTGAGATCCGTGGCATCGATGCCGTTGTCTACACACGCTATATCCTCAGCCTGCTGCAGCACGACTCGCCCGATGCCGCCTCGGAGCTCACTGAGGCAAAGTTCTTCCCGCCAGCACACAGGGATGCTGCCGCTGCGACGGCGCGTCTCTCGCCAGGCAGCAACACAAGGGGGCGCAGCGGGAAGAAGACGGCTGACCGGCGGCGGTCCACTGGGCCATCTACGGCAGACGAGTTGAAGAAGACGGCCGCGGTCGAGTGTCTTCTGTCTGTCTCTGACGAGGTGAGTTGAAGTAAAGTAGTTTGTTCACTTATATATAATATTGTTACTTGACTTATTTAGGCATGATAGGGTAATTGTATGTAATTAGCTGCCTGTTTGGTTGGCAACTTGAATCTGTTGCTTGCCAACTTATTAGGATTGGTTAAAGCAACGGAATACCCTGTGAGCTTCAATAGTTATAGAAATAGTAATAATACACTGCTCAAAATTTAATTTAGTAACATATAAGACTTGTGTGCATGCCAAAATGTTACCACTGAGTGACCAGGATTATCAACTGGGAAGTTGTAAATTTCGTCTAAGAATCTGTGAATCATGTGAAAATTGTTTATTTCACAGTAATGCACTACCATTAGTTCCAAGGATAGGTTATTCAACATGAGCAAACTTGTCAAAACATCAAACATGATGCAGGCAATATGCCAGATTTTGGGGTGTTTCTGCTCCTATAATTTGTCCATATCTATTTATGACATTGGTCGTACAAATGTACAGTAGTTTGAAGTTGTTAGTGTTTATAGTGCCACATAGTGTTATTTATAAGACATTACATAGAATGATATGTTATGAGGTGACGTATTGCAGTACCTCATGGCCAGGAGTTGCATGTAGCAGATGGTTGGCAAGTTCTTGGCTCTGGAATACTGCCAGCTTGTGTTTGCATCTAATTCATGGTGGGCCCATATGTGTGGGTGCATTTGGTACACATGGCTAGTAAATGACATTTATACTAGGTACAAGCAAAGTTGTACATGTTTGTAAGGATTGTAAGGTAGCTAAATCAAGTGGATGTCTTCTACGTTATGATACAGTTTGTAATACATCCGGTTGCATTTTTACTGGAATCTGTTTTTTTCATAATGTCCAGTATAACCTGTTAGAAGAAAAGAGTAGGAAATAGTTGAAATTGTAGAAACACGGAAACAAATTGCAAGCAGAACTGAAGGTAAACAAAAACTAAACACAATAATAAAAATGAACAAAATTACTTACAGCAGTTTACATTGTCAGCGTGCCATTGAGTGATATTTACTTTACTGGCAAAAACGTAATTTTATCTGTCCATTTATGTAGTACTTGACAGGGCAGATGCAGGGCTTTATGCTGGATAAAATTGTTGCTAGTCACAATTTCTGTGGTAGACAACTAGACATGTACAAGTTAACTAACGTATACCATTTTGTTGTACATACAAGCCAGTCAATATGTATATTATGGTTTGAAATAAACTTCAAACACATATGGCTAGTAGCACTCGTTTTCAAAACACAACTAACAGTATCTATTATTTTTGGAAGATTGATCCTTTTTTACCCATCCAATGATATTTCTACTCATCCAAAATGGGTTTTACTAAATTCAAATGACGGATGGATGGGTCTCTGCATACAGCCCTAAGTGTGTTCCTGGTTGAGTGATTGCCAAGTTGTGTTGGAGGGCAGTCTGGGCAGAGCTTTATGCAGGATAAAATTATTGTCAGTCACACATGATTTGGTGGACCCATGGATGTTAACTGTTAAGCCAGTTTACAAACTTTTAAATGTGTCTGATGACCTGAAATGGACTACAAACGCACATGTGACACCATTTTCACTCACTTTCAAGGGATAACTAACAGTATCTGTGGTTTTGGAAGACTTTTTTTGCTCCTTCATTTACCCGTCCATAACCCATCCAATATATTTCTACCCGTCCATATTCGTTTTACCCGTCCAAATGAAGGGTGGACGGGTCTCTACATAAAGCTATGTTGAAGGGTTCCTGGCATCTTGTTTGTTTGTCTGTAGGAGTCTGGCATTGAGAGTCTAGTGGATGAGTTGTGTGACAAGCTCAAGCAGCAAGCCACCACAGGTGAGTGATTCATTCCTGGTGTAGTGAAGACATAACCCTGTCAGCTCACAGCATACACTGTACTCGCTTATTAAGTTTTCCTTGGTTACCGCAGTCTATTGTATGCACAAAACTGTTTTAGTTTTCATGAGTGATCACCAGGGGCAACTCACACCTCACAGTTGTCGTTTTGTCGGCGTCAGTGTATGAAAGACCTGTACTAATTATATACCATGTTGATCCTATGTGATATTGGGCTATCTGTCGAATCATCATTCCTGGGCATTGTCACAAAAATCATCCAACCTTTGAACAGGTCTTGTATTTGTACAGTCTAAAAAAAGGGCTACACTACTGACTGCTACAATTATATGAGTCATTTGGACATTTTCATGTATTACCTAATTGGAGTCATGCAGTTTCACTATCAGTATCATTCTTGAACATGTTTTCACTATCAGTAACATTCAGCTTTGAACATCTGGAACATTATATTTAGCTTGATGAGATCAGCAGTGAGATTATTATGTTTTTGTCTGCATTGGGTCAGCCAGCAAAACCCCGCATGCAAGAAGAGACTGACTTGCATGAACTTTGCATTGTACATTGTTTTAGTATTTAATTTTAAAACTATTTTTACTATTTTATTTATATTTTACTATTTTTACGTAGCGCTGTGGCAAACATTTCTGTTTATTTGGTTGTTGGCGACACACACATGATCTGTTGATTACTTGAGTAAGTGAATCTGTTTCTACTGTAGACAACTGGGCTGATTGCAGCAGGGACAACTAAATATTACTGATGAATGCGATTTGATTTTAACTGTTTGTTGATTGTGGACAAAATGTATTTTGAATGTCAGTTTCCCATGGGACAACTAGTAAATCTGAATCCTTACAAATAAATCTAATTGTCTATTGGATATATAAATAATTTTTAAAACAGCTTTTTGAGTTTGCATCAATAGACAGATAAACCATTCCAGTGTAAATTTTAGTCTACATTGTTTCTGTATCTTACTCAACACTGTTCAACCCAGAATTTGTGTGTGCAGTGAGTGATGCCTTCAAGAAGACTGAGTGTGACGGTGACCAGAATAGTAGCGATGTCGCTACGGCCTCACAGGGAGACCCTGCCCAAAGGTAGTGCTTACCTTCTCATCATTGTTGCCTTCTACTTTCTGTTACGCTGTCCTTACCTTTACATTCTCCTCATTCTTATCTTACCATTGTCAGATTTTCATTATTACGTTCTCATCATTCTTATTCTCATTCTTATGTGCTTCTCAATGTTATATTCTCCTCACATGTATACTGAAATATCCTGAAGAGTATGTCCACATGTGATGAAATTTGTCTGTGAGTGGTTGTATATGAGCCAGATTATGTATTGAGGGATTTATCTGTGAGGGTTTCGTCCAGATGAGTTTTGTCCAGTTGTCCAAATGGGGTCTCAGGGGTCTGGGGGGGGGTGGTGGTCCAGGTTGTCCAGATGGAGTCTGGGGGTTATGTTCAGTAGGAAATTTAGATATGAGTGTTTTCTGTCCACTGTTATGCATGCAAGTCTGTCCTGAGAAATTATTTTCATAAATGGTTAAATATCTATGAGGGCTGATCTCCATAAGATTACGTTGAGACATTTTGTGTCCTGGACGGGGTTATGTCCGGGGGAGGGTTTGTCCTGGGGTTATGCCCTGGTGGGTTAATGTCCTGTGGGGTTATGTCCTGGGGAGTTGTCATAAGGGGTTCAGTTGTGAAGGGTTATCTCTGAGAGGTTGTGTCTATACCCTAATCCTAATGTCACTGCGGGTGAACACTGAACAACACTGAATGTTGTTTGTAGGTACTATGCTGCCTTCCCTGCCCTCAGTGACGAGTGTGACAAACTCAAGCCCGATGTGACAGGGAGTGACCGCAGCCTGTGGGCCACGGTTGCAAGGAAGTCACCAAACTCTGAGGCAGAGAGGCAGCCAGGCGACGGGTCAGAGGTCACTGCCCCAAATGTCACATCACCGCACATGAAGGAAAGGCCAGGGAGTAATGATGCGGACGTGAAGACGGAGTCAGCAAAGCCCGCTGGGAGAAGGTTGACCGAGACTGGCGGGAAGAAGGTGAAGTTCTCTCCCCAGGAACGCCTCAGCAATAAAAGGAAGGGGAAGAACACAGAAGACATCAGTGGCAAGTCGCTCTACAGAGACGGCTGTTCGTCCAAGAGGCAGTCACCCGTTGGTGCTGCCAGCACTGGAGGACAGCCAGATGGGGCTAATGCAGCGGTCACATTTCTAGTGCCCAAGATGAGGTCGTCTGTTAAGGCATCCCGGCCACAGAACATGTGCAGGGATGCCGACAGAAAGGCCGGCGGCATAGACTACGTTCTGGTTGATGGCGTCGTCAACGATCACACGTCACGCGCTTGCGAAGACAAGTCATGGTACACAGAGTCATGGGACATCATGATTCCACTCTCACCAATTCCTCGGTCACGTCTCTATAACCGCAGCACCACGCCTCAGTTTGAACATCCCCAGCATGTGTCTAGTCCACAGCCAGATGGTCAAGAGGACATGTGGAAGATGGAAGCTGAAGGTTGCACTGCGCCTGTTGGAATTGAGGAGGATGGCACGGATTCCTTACTGACATCAGAAGCTGCTGATCACAGGCAGCTCTGTGCCAGCATCGCGGATTGTGAGGCAGCTTTGGAAGCTGCGTTTGAGCGGCTTTATGTCGACGGCAACAATGTCGCAATGCAAAACAGCGGTGGGGATGGGGAAGAGGATGCTAAGGCAAAGGGATTTGAAGGTAGCCTACGTGGTCTTATTGGTAGCCTAAGCATCAACACAGAGGACGTAAACAACATGGTTCTTGATGAAGCCGCCCACGGTTTCTTTCAGTCACAGTCTCTTTCACCTTGCAATGCCGAAAGGTTTTGCAGCTTCTTGGGTGAGATAAACAGCTCGCTTGCAGGCACTGCGTTTGCTGATGACAAGTGTGGTGGTTTGCTGGGGGCCGGGACACAGTTAGCTGGCAGCAGTTGCGACATGAACACCGGGATTAGTGCTCTGCTGTGCACTCCGGAAATGTGGCATTCAAGCAGATGCACATCGAGTAACGAAGATGTGGATGACGTCGCGTGCAGAAACTGCTGTGATGGATGCAGTGATGACATGTTCGCGTCACTACTGTCGGGAACTGTTGGTCATCATATACCAACAAAGAACAAATCCATTCCATTTAGTACTGAAAACGAGGTACTGGACCACAGGCCAGCAGCACTGTCGGCGATAGGCAATTGTAGTTCTGTAGTATCACCCGTAGCACAACACATTATGACATCAGCACCTAGTCTTTCAGAACAATCAACTACTAGCGTCACAGATTGTAGTTTTAGCAGCAGTGACATTGCGCAGATGCATCGGTCAGGGGAGTGTGCATCTGTGTGGAGCATGAGCAGACACGACTCGTTCGCTCCGTTCCTTGACCTCACTGTCGACTGCAGCGGAACCTTCGACGGAATGCTCATGTGGGGAAACACGAGCAAGGAATTCTCCTCGCCTTCGCTGCTAGGGAAGCCGGGCGTATGGTCGATGTTCACGTCAGCTGATGTCCTGGGGATAGCAAGGGAGGAGCCGACGTGGGGATGGGATGACTGTGGGAGCGGTCCTTGGTGCAGCCCGTGGGACTTGCAAGGGTTCAGCGCCTGGTGCAGCAGCCCTCGCCAGGAGGCGCTAGTGCCGCTGTCCGCCACGCGGATTTCCCAGATCTGGGACGTGAACGCGTCGCAGAGGAAGACGGATGACGACGCCAGATGGTACAACTGCAGCACGTTTGCTGACGATACCCACCTGATGAATGTCCGCTTTGAGCTGCCTGACTCACAGTCAGACATGGGAGCCTTCATAGAGGGCGGCCTGTATGGCAGCATTGGGACTTTATGTGGGGATTCGACATGGAGCACCGTGGCTGAGCCATTGCTGGGCATGGCGGTCAGCACTGACCGTGGCCTGTGGGAAGACTTCTCCCTGGAGCCTGTCTTCTCTTTCCATCGCAGTGTCAGCGCCGACTTTGGCGTCTCACCGGCGGCAAAATTCACGGGCACTACTGGGATTCTGCTGTCGGAAAACTCGGCGTTCCAGGACCGTATCCCAGCACGTCTCCCGCACGTTCAGAGCGCCCCCTGCCTGTCCCCGCAGAAGCTGCTCCAGCAGCGCATAATGGAGCACCACCTGGTGGAGGTCCGACACCTGTACAAGACGGACACGAGCATCCTGCAGCAGCTGGGTCTGACGCCGGACAGCCAGACGGACGCGCAGGTCAAGTTCTCGCCCGACAAGCACTTCAAGCCGATTCACGTTCTTAAAGACTCAGCCTCCGCCACGGTTGCCCCACCTGTGCTGCGTGATATCTTCCATGGCGAATGGCCGTCTAAATCTGGATGTAAGTGCAGCTCACCAGTTTGCCACGGGGACTCGTGTCTCGGGGGCTATCAGCCGTTCGTCAGCGACACAACGGAAGTTGTCACGGCCGCTGTTGCCGACTGCAGTTTCGTGCCACGTTTCCGACTGAACAAGGCGTTCGAGAAGTACTCGCAGACCGGCGAGTCTCCGAACTCGGAGCATGGTCAGGAGGAAGAGACCTTTCATCTGCCCGCAGACATGGACGACTTGTTTGAGGATGCGGAGGATGAAGCCAGCGATGTCACAGTGACGCACGCTGATTGTCACGAGTCGAGTAACAACTGCAGCACCAGCGACTACGAGAGCATGCTGCAGGACCTGTCTCTCGACGACTGTGCCGGGCTGGCAAACCTCTGGGCCAGTGAGACAAGTCAGCCAATCGACGTGCCTTCATCATCGACTTACCAGTCTATCTGGAGTTGCGGCGGTGACAATGAGATTCCCAGCATCCCTTACTGCTACTCGACGCTCGATGCGGCCGACGTCCCGGATCCCAGCGACGTCTTCTGGGATTTGTCCCTCATGTCCGAGTTTCAGGTGTCTTCCGAGACACTAGATGGCAGCACTGCAGAGGTTAACGAGGCAGAGCCCAAGTGGATGAATGCCGATGATGACGATGATGATATATTCACTGTGTGCAATTTGGAAGTGGATCAACAGGTGAGTTGGCAGTGTTTTATATTTTATGGTACTTGTAAAAAATTTAGTAGAATATTAGTTACATATGTCTCAAATGTTGATCTTTGTTATTGATGTAATTTTAGTTTTTTTGTGTGAAAACACTAATGTTCAATTTTTCAATATATATATAAATTTTATGACATTTTGTTTGTTATTCTAGATATATTTTTGTGTGAAATCCTAACAGATTTAGAGATCATATTTATGCGCCAAGCATAGCATAGTTGCAGAATGCACAGCATTCACTTGCACTGTATCAAGCATCAGTAGTTTTGAGCTCTAGGAGATGTTTTTGCTTAGATTTTTTTATATTGCAACAATGTGACTCTGCTAGCCTCGGTTACCTGCTGCACACCATGTCGTATGTCTCCCTGAAATCACAGTTCTGCTATGGCTTGTTTACATCACAGTCGGAATTCCGTGGCTAAATGTGTTCGGCAAACATTTTTTTATGGCTTGATAGATATTTAAATTGCCAAGCAAAAGCTTGTGAATTGGATAGGTAAATTTGAATATCGTAGGCAGATGGTAAATAAGATAGAGAAGATTTTTTAAAAATGTACCCCTATATTCGGTGTTAGCCTGTGTGTGAATGTTGTTACCTGATATGTGTGTCATTCGATTCATGTAGGCCCGATGGTTTGTGTAGGCCTGATGGTTTGTGTAGGCCTGATGGTTTGTGTAGGCCTGATGGTTTGCGTAGACCTGATGGTTTGTGTAGACCTGATGGTTTGTGTAGACCTGATGGTTTGTGTAGGCCTGATGGTTTGTGTAGGTCTGATGGTTTGTGTAGTCTGATGGTTTGTGTAGTCTGATGGTTTGTGTAGGTCTGATGGTTTGTGTAGGTCTGATGGTTTGTGTAGGTCTGATGGTTTGTGTAGCTGATGGTTTGTGTAGGTCTGATGGTTTGTGTAGTCTGATGGTTTGTGTAGTCTGATGGTTTGTGTAGTCTGATGGTTTGTGTAGTCTGATGGTTTGTGTAGTCTGATGGTTTGTGTAGTCTGATGGTTTGTGTAGTCTGATGGTTTGTGTAGGTCTGATGGTTTGTGTAGTCTGATGGTTTGTGTAGTCTGATGGTTTGTGTAGGTCTGATGGTTTGTGTAGTCTGATGGTTTGTGTAGGTCTGATGGTTTGTGTAGTCTGATGGTTTGTGTAGTCTGATGGTTTGTGTAGTCTGATGGTTTGTGTAGGTCTGATGGTTTGTGTAGGTCTGATGGTTTGTGTAGTCTGATGGTTTGTGTAGTCTGATGGTTTGTGTAGTCTGATGGTTTGTGTAGTCTGATGGTTTGTGTAGGCCTGATGGTTTGTGTAGGTCTGATGGTTTGTGTAGGCCTGATGGTTTGTGTAGGCCTGATGGTTTGTGTAGGCCTGATGGTTTGTGTAGGCCTGATGGTTTGTGTAGGCTCTGATGGTTTGTGTAGGTCTGATGGTTTGTGTAGGTCTGATGGTTTGTGTAGGTCTGATGGTTTGTGTAGGCTGATGGTTTGTGTAGGCCTGATGGTTTGTGTAGGTCTGATGGTTTGTGTAGGCCTGATGGTTTGTGTAGGCCTGATGGTTTGTGTAGGCCTGATGGTTTGTGTAGGCCTGATGGTTTGTGTAGGCCTGATGGTTTGTGTAGGCCTGATGGTTTGTGTAGGTCTGATGGTTTGTGTAGGCCTGATGGTTTGTGTAGGCCTGATGGTTTGTGTAGGCCTGATGGTTTGTGTAGGCCTGATGGTTTGTGTAGGCCTGATGGTTTGTGTAGGCCTGATGTTTTGTGTAGGCCTGATGGTTTCTGTAGGCCTGATGGTTTCTGTAGGACTGATGGTTTGCGTTCTCTTACTTCAGACTCTGTTGACATCTGATGTGCAGCCAAAGACCGTGGTGGTGCCCCCAACCTCCCCACCCCCTCCTCCACCACCCCCTCCACCGCCCCCTGACAGCCAGGTGTTGTACTCGGCCCAGCTTGAGGAGGAATGGTTGAGGACGGATGAGGTATTTGAAGTCCAGGTGCCGAGGAAACGACCGACGGGCACAGTAAATGGTGCGTGAACACTTGTACACAGTTTTTGCAAACATACCCGTTATTAAATGTAAAATAAATTAATGTGCTCATTTTTGGCAAATTATTAGTTTTTTTAGTTTGTAACGACTGTTTTCTTTTCGTGTGAAAGACACTGAAAATTACGTCAGTCGTGAGCAGTACGTAAGGATGTATAATTGTTCACAATGCTATGCAAGTTTCTGCTAATGTTCCAAGGCATTCAGTTGTTTCTGAACATTTGTGAAGCTGCACATATTTCAACATGGTGTGCTGCCAATGCATGATGTGGTTGGATTGAAAGGTCCAGATACGATATGACGATATCATTGTGTCATTACGTTTAATGACAAATGTCACATACCTAGATGACCATAGTAGATGTACTTTAAGTCGTGGATTTTAGTGTCGCATGTACATAAGATTAGATATAAAAAATTCTCATTTTCACAAAGGGCAGCTACAGAATTGACCAGATTGTCTACTGATTGTGTTGGCGGTAGCTTGAATATGTTTAAAAATAGTTGACATATACCTCAGAACAGGGGTTGGTTTCTCGGTAAACCAAAGGGCTTCCCTCTCAATCTAGGGTTGTTTCACTGGGAGGCAGTCTGGTTAAATCTTGTTAAATGTAAATACACTGTGACTGTTCACAGCCGCAGCTGCCAGTTGTTGACTGACCGAGTGTTGTCGTAGGGCCTCAGAAGTTGACTGACTTGAGTGTTGTGTCGTAGGGCCTCAGAAGTTGACTGACTGAGTGTTGTGTCATAGGGCCTCAGAAGTTGACTGACTGAGTGTTGTGTCATAGGGCCTCAGAAGTTGACTGACTGAGTGTTGTGTCGTAGGGCCTCAGAAGTTGACTGACTGAGTATTGTGTCATAGGGCCTCAGAAGTTGACTGACTGAGTGTTGTGTCGTAGGGCCTCAGAAGTTGACTGACTGAGTGTTGTGTCGTAGGGCCTCAGAATTTGACTGACTGAGTGTTGTGTCGTAGGGCCTCAGAAGAAGCCGTGCAGTTTCTTCCTGGAGGGCAACTGTCGCCGTGTTGACTGCAAGTATTCCCACGACCTGTCCATCATCACCTGCCGCTTCTGGGAGGAGGGACAGTGCTTCAAGGGCGTCACCTGTCCCTTCCTGCACGGCTACTACTCAGGGTACGTATCTCCTTAGTCCCTTGGACGTTCACCAGATGGCACTGGAAATGTTAGTCTGCATATGAAAATATGCTTTTGGTGTAATCTGGATGCAAACCTTACGTATCATCGATTGCCTGTATCATCGATTTTCTGTATGTATTTTGCGGAGGAATTTGGATGTTCGTGGATTTGTATTTGTTCATCACACAGGTGTGAATTTATGTGACAAACTTACAAGGGTGAAAGTATGATAAGTAGATTTATGATAAAATGTAATATATTTTGTTGGATGCGGCTAGATTTTATAACAGGGTAGACCGGGAGTACTTGATTGAAATGGGATCGCGATATGTTTATATGGCAGGTTTACCAAGGTTTAGTATATTATGCCGATTTCAGCCTAGAAAATTTTGAATGTCTGAATATGCTACAACAATTTTGATTGAAGGAATTCTGTAGCAATTGTTCAAATGCATTGTGTCTTTTAAGCTGATCAGTCGCAGTTTCAAATGTGCTAGCGTGACGCTTTTGGTATCATGAAACTATCATGTGAAATGTTTGCTTGAATGTTTGCTAATTTCATGAAGTACTCACAGTAATTAACTCTACATTTAACCTGTCAAACAAATAAACCATCTGTAATGAATTGTGTCATTTAAAAAGCAGTCTTCTCTGAAACGTGTGTCTACATTGACAGACACCCCCAGAAATCATGCAGTGCCTCGGAACAGAAGATACGTAGCATCAGTGTCGACAGGGATGACTTTCCACCACTCTCAAAGTCGCAGGTAATTTGTTTCTGATGAATTTGTACAATATTTCCAATTTACAGTGCATTAAGACTGATACTTGGATTTTTAATAATAATCAAGTTGCATGGCGGTAACCACGATAACCAGATAATGTTTGGAAATTCTGACAATGTTTTTGGAAATACCCACATAAAGGTAATATATTTCAATTTTGCTATTTATTGTTGAAAAATAGTACTGAAAGTTGTGGAGTGAAACAATGTGCTTGAAAAAAGTTATATTTTCATATAATTATTTTATCTTTAAAATTCTTTATAGCCAGATATTAAAATTATATTTAACTAATTGAATAAAATCGAGCATATAAACACAGTAGCTGAAATATATATTAAACACAATGCCAAACTGCCCAGCCCTATTTCAGTAATTGTCATGGGAACATTGTTTGATTGTAACTACTTTTTCTTCTACTGTTCTCAGGACGATGAGTCCTTGAATAGCATCCAGCCAATCAGAGGCAGTTTCCACGGGTCGTTCCCTCGCCGCGTGCGCACACGCTCAGACCGTGGCATGTCGACTCATGCGAACACGTACCAGAGAAGGCGTCTGCTGACCATAGCCAAGACCAAGTCTCTGCCCGCCTAGGTCCTAGGTCCTAGGTCCTAGGTGACAGCCATCTGTTGGACAAAACAACCAACTGACCAGTTTCTTGCAGGAGACGCTGTAGTTGGTTGTAGCTGTGTGGTTACTCTTCATTCTCTCTATAAACTTTCGATATTCACACAAAAAGATCCGTCAGGATTGCCTGCAACTCATACTACCTGTGCCCCTGATTGCTGGGAATTGACTTGTGTTGGTACTTAGGAAAATTTACCTGTCACTGTCACACGATATGTAGTATAGGACAGTTCCACATAGTGTTAGCCGGATTAGCATTTTCTTTTGGGGCAGTTAGATCGGTCCAGTTCGAGAATAGAACACCAGAGTCAGGTCTTTCACAGAGCAATCCAATTGTGATCCTACTTTGGACACCAGTGATGAAGAGAACTGATGTTTCGTAGACAAAATGTGTGTGTAGCAATTAAGTTGATAACATTTATGCAAACTTCATAGTGAAATTAAAGCACGTTAGCTAGTTGTAGCTTGACACCTTTCACGGCCATGTGTAAACTAACCTGACACGTTTGTGGTCAGATTTCCTGTCTTGGATGCTCGGTATGCGACAGCGAACAGATGTCGTTGGTTAGTAGAGTGACTTCTGCGTTTCAAATGACACGTTTGTACTAAACCAGATGAAAACCAGTTCAGTCGCCAGCGTTGAGTATCTTGAGAGAAGGAACCTGGTAATTTGTGGTCACAGATGATAAGATATTGTGTCCATTGTGAACGAGGGCTTGTCTGCTAATTATGTACACATGAGATCATGGAAATATGATATGTTGCGTGTGAAATATATGGATGGTCTATGGGGTGGTCGTGTAAGTTGTAAAGTCACAGAATATGGTGGCATTGTTATGGGAGTAGAAGTCGTCATCACCAACCTTTGTGGGGAAATACGTTGTAACTGTGGCACCACATTACATATGAAACGTGTTTGAACAATTTGTTCTGATGGAAATTCTGGATGGTGAAAATCGCAACTGAACTAATGCCAGATGGATAAAGTTTTTTCAGCTTTGCAATCTTTTGAGATCATCCCTAGATATGTTTGGGTAGACATGTCTGTCAGTCAGTCAGAGATAAAACATGTCGTCGTCATTGTCACATAATCAAAAGGTGACACTTGTTCCCTGTCACAGTTTCTGTTAAACAGAGATTTAGAAACCTCGTTGAGCTACCAGCTCTCACAAAAGAAACCATTCTTCTTTGCACTGCGAGGGCATTCTTCCACTGTAGAACTGATGGTGTTTTCTGTTAACTTAGTCAGGTGGTACTGGTGTTTGTTAACTGTTGTATGTAACCGAGAAAAAAACTCAGAAAAATTATTTGTTAACAGTATTATTTTATCGCATTAACCGTTGTTTGTTGTACTAAATTATTTATTGTTTAGGTTTTTAAATCATTGCTCTTGCACGTGCGGTGCCTTGGCACCGTCATATTGGAGTTGGGCTGCACTCGGGGCATAATATTATAGCATGTTTTAATTACGATGTTATGCCATTATATTCATGCGTTTCATACCTACTTGTAAAACCACTTTGTAGTATTTTTTGCAGTAATTTGTACTAGTGTAAACTGGACATTTTGCGTGAATACACACACAGTCACAGTTGGACTATTTTGTCAAAATAGTTTCTTTAAATTTAGCTGTGCGTTACAGTCGAGCTTATTGTTTTGACGCCATGTGTGTGTGTGTTATGCACATCCTGCATATGTTTTGGGAACTATTTAAGTTTTGGTTTGCACAAAATGCATTAAGCTAGTTAGTCGATGACAAGTAATCAACCAGAGTTTTGTGAACACCTGTATTGATGCCCCAGAGGGTATTTTGTCAGTAAACAGCAGTTTGGTGTATGTAATATGTCACTCAACTGCAGTCAGCTGTATTGCAAGCAAAACAAGAGTTTGTCGCTACTCCAAAACGGCATTTAATTTAACTATTGTCATGTGACGTCTCTAGTACCCACTAACAAACAAAACAAATTTTTGTGGTGCTCAAAATTGCTGAGGTTCAATTATTTGCATGGTTTGGAAACACCTAACGTTTGTATTCAGTGAATTCATCATATGTGAAAAATATGAATGCCAGTGTCTGTTATTGGTCAGACTTACTATTTCTCTAATAGTTATATGTACTGCAAAGTGTTTTATTTGAATTGCCAAAGATGTGTTGTTGAGAAATGGGAACTTTTATTTTTAGTCCCTGTTTGCATCACGGATGTTGCTATGCTTTTTAGCCGTGCATGATAGTTCAATATTGATGCTTTGGCACATTTTAATACATTTTAGAACTTTCTGAATCTAATGCTGTCATTGCCACCCTGCATGGCACAACTGCTGAATCCTTAGTGCTCATGTCACCTGTAATGGTAAACCACACCCTTAAGCGGTATTCCACAGGGTATGTTTCTCCTGACATTTTTAGTACATTATGCAAATTTGCGTCACACCAAAATAACAGTGCTGATCGGTAAAGCAGTAAATTTACCCTGAGATTTCTTTAAAAATCGCTATGTTTTCAAAACAGCAGGGTACACCAAGGCTAACTGGATATGCAGGTGAAGCTGGGAGATGTTTATCACTGCGTGGTTTAGCATTACTACTGATATGTACGCTTGGGTCTTTTGTGTTGCATCTTGCTTTTGCTAATTTTGTTTCCTAAGGCTGGGGGCTTTTACTTGCCAGTGTCCACATGTGTGTTGTCCTACATACAGGACACAGTAGACCAGTATCCTGCAAAAGACCTGGGCTTTCTATATTCTACCCCACCCAGCTTTCTGTGAAGACGCTGCCTGATTCTATAACATACTCGAGTCGTGAAGTTGAAATTTGTTTCCTGCTCCTTTATTAAGACTGTTTACAAGGGCAGTGACATCAAACTGTTCACAGCATGTAGGGTTCTCATTTGTCTCGATGTAAACGGGAATTGAATGTCTTATTGTAAAATGTAAAAAAATATGCGAAACTAGAAGTAATGGCTTGCCACTGAACAATATACTGCGTGCTGTCTGATGGACGTCCGAGTCTGTGGAAGATCAACGAACAGTTGTGTTTATGAAAGTACATGAACCGTTGCATTATGAAGTTCTTTTAGTGGTCATGATATTTTAATATACTTGTAACTGGGTTTATTTTCAGGCAAAAGTCTGGAATGACTATTATTTTAGCACCCGTCAGATTGCAGCCATATACTGTTTGTGAAGGACTTATCCCGGTACTTTTACTACAGCACTAACAAATCGGTCAGATGATGACACAGTAGTTGTTAAGCCAGTATCTGTGTTCATCCAACTGTCTGTAGTAGTCAGTGAGGATATCAGCTTTAATTCGGCCTCAACAATGTGGAGATTGTGGGTAGCATTACTGTTTTAGGGCCAGGAACATGAAATGTGTGGATTGTGTACTTGTGCAGCAGTCTGTGTCTCACGGCATGTCTGTGTATGCCTGTACGATAACAAAACTGCAGTCAGATTAAGTCCCCATTGAGGTGTGTGTGACTAATTGTAACATCCGAGGTGGTTATATAGAGTCGGATAATAGTAATAAATATGTTTGATGTGCAGCAGTGATGGTGGAAAAATACAGATCAAGAAATGTATAAAGCATTATAAATAATTATAATAAGATGATGCTGGTGAAGTGTCCTAAAGATGCTGCATCTCATGACCACATTGTTCTATAATCCCACAAAAAGAACCCCGTGTTCTTGTGTTGGTAGCTTGGCTGTGACGATGGGTTTGACATTAGATACTTTTGAGAAAATGAATACCAGTATTTCGCTTTGATGTTTCCTGGCTGCTGTGATTGTTGCCATGCAACGTGTCACAAGCATTGTCCTGTAATGCTTGAATGAATATGGGGTGGTCACACGTTCACCGAGTCCCAGGATATGTTTACACTAATTGTTAATGCAAATTGACGTTAACGACAATTTAAAATTGTAACGATCACCTGTTGGACACCACTTACTGGCAGGAGGGGGTTAAACCAAAACCAGACACGTGACCTTTTTGGACGTAGGTGCACTCTTGAGAAATTCCCTGACGTGTGTTGTTGACAAGATGGTGGGATTCAGAGTCAGCTGGTTAAAACAGTAATACGAAACATCTTGTGGAGCGTGGAATTTATATAAATAGCCTGGACTGATCTGGATGTGTGAAACAGGTGTACTGTACCCGTATTCATATTTCTAAATTGACAGGGAAGCAGTGCTGAACATGGAAATACGGAAATATGAAATAATGGTGAACACCTCGTGTGTTGGTATTTCAACCAGGTGCATACAGGGTGTGGTGTTGCTATAGTGTGGATACAGGCTTCAGCATGTCACTGACGTCTTCAAAGGTGCTGTACGGGATAATTATGTAGTGTCTACCTTGGTGCATTCTTGGTATATTCTGAAGCAAGTTTAATTTCTGGTTGATTCTATCTCGGTTGGACAATGTATGTTTACCGTAGGCATTCTGTCTAATGCTGCTCACTAATAACTCACAATTGGCTTTAGGAAATGTTTTCTAATTTCTGTGGTGTTTAAATAAACCAGTTTAACCTTGAATGTGTTGGTTGTCGTCTTTGTTTGTGTACATTATTTTACCTTCATATGTAATTTTGTACCACATCATTACATAAAGTGCGTCATCAATTAAATGTTTTCACTTCAGTGTTGCATTGCAAATTTGATATTTCAACAAAAAAACCTATAATACAGCTACCACTTAGGTAGTTCACTCTGGATAAGTAATGAGTGCACCAGTGACATTATTGCTAGTTATAAAAATGCCTATATACACCTGAATAAAAACAATGTGGTATAAATGCTACTTGACATCCTTGGGTGTTAAACAAAAGTTAGAAATTGAAAACAATTTACCTGTTGGTGTGTGTATATGTATACACGGCTGGCTGTGAGTGAACAGATTTATATCTCGTCTATAATACTGTGTGTCAGTCTATCTCTCCCATCCTACTTAGTGTGTGTGTGTGTGTGTGTGCGTGCGTGCGTGCGTGCGTGCGTGCGTGCGTGCGTGCGTGCACTGGTTTGTGTGTGACAACATTATCAAAACAACTTATAAGCCAAAGTACAACCACTATTGATTTATGATTATGTGTCTATTCATGTAATGTTATCACAGGTTATAGTTAACACACAAAACGTACATACAAAGCAATACATGTATCTAAAACAAACTACAACACAGTAAGTAACACTGCTGTAGTTTGGATAAATTTATTCACCTTAAAATATACATTCTGGTCACGATGTACCTTTTCCAGATAGGAAGCTTTTTTCAAGCAGGCAGCATCCATTAAAAAAATCAAAACAAAATCTATAATGTTTTATAAAATACGTAGCCCAGATTCATGATGCACTATTTTCTCTGTGCCCGAGAAAACAACCAACCTCAGGGCATCATTTATCACCATTGTTGTGGTGTTATATTGGGCACCATGACTCGATTCTGTCAGAATTGTCATTAGAAAACCAGAGCATATCACACATATGTAAGACCCTTAAGTAAAAGAGCATATCACAAACATGTACGAAAATACATCTAAGTAACTATCGTTATATTTTCTTAAATAAACAAATGTATATTGCCAACTGGCAGATTTACGATCAATATTCCAAGGAATAGGATGAATCTAGAAGGATTTGAAGTAGAAGCATTTACAACACTCAAACGTTAGTATAAATTACTTCACTGACATTACAGGTTGATACAAGTATATCCAAAATGAAAACTTTCTAAAACCAATCAGTGCACCAAACAAAGCAAAAATAAAAATGTTCAGGATTGTATTGTAAATGTACAACTGTCACATACTGGACACACAGTGTATGTACGTATGACCTCATAGTAAAATATAAATCAGATCCTTGTGAAAACATCAAGAAGAATTAAAACAAAGAAATGTACAATATATATATATATGCATTAAGAACCACAATAAAGTTAACTATCACAGACGTTCAGATATCAGAATTGTATAATAACAAGAACTAGCTGCGATGTAGTGTAACAAACTAAGAGTGAGTTACCATCTTAGTATTGTGATCTTAAACTATTACTAATTCCTGCGGTGTGAAGGCGATAATAATTTCTAGGTAGTGATCACCTGGTTTTATATATATATATATATATATATATATACATATACACATATATATATATATAATTATATAATTATATAATATAATTACAGATAATTATATAATATAATTACAGAGACTACACTAATACAGTGTAAACAGTACAGGGTTGTGTGAATTAGTACTCACTTACAGGCTTAAGACCACAACAACAAACATAAACCATTTGTTGTAAGAACACACCGATAGAATCATGTAAATCCAACTGTAGAAACGCAGCATTGCAAAACACTTGTAATTAAAAAGTGACACTTTCAAGAACATGTCCTGAGATTTCTTTGTTTAGTAAACAACAAACACTTGTAAAATAATTGTAAATAAAGACACTCAGTTAATGTCTTATGCTCAGGTCTCTGAATGCATTCAAACACCTGAACATTGGTTATCACAGATATACGTATCACAGTTTTATAATTTATACACTGCCCATACTTGTGCGGTGGAGTAAGTGCAATATAATCCCAACCACAGGACTGGTTCAGATGTATAAAAGGTATTTCAATTCAGTACTTACAACATGTCTTCCTGCACCTTCTCTTTGTTTTTGGCACACCTGCACTAACTTTATAGGAATGAAAGAGTATTACTAGCGTGGTAATGTATAAGATCACAACGGATCAGTTCACGTAGATGTGGCCGTCATTCCCATTCTTGGGCCATAATTCCCATTCCCATTCTTGGGCCATAATTCCCATTGCCATTCTTGGGCCATAATTCCCATTGCCATTCTTGGGCCATAATTCCCATTCCCATTCTTGGGCCATAATTCCCATTCCCATTCTTGGGCCATAATTCCCATTCACATTCTTGGGCCATAATTCCCGTTCACATTCTTGGGCCATCATTCCCGTTCACATTCTTGGGCCATCACTCCCGTTCACATTCTTGGGCTATAATTCCCATTCGCATTCTTGGGCCATCATTCCAGTTCACATTCTTGGGCCATCATTCCCGTTCACATTCTTGAGCCATTATTCCCGTTCACATTCATGGGCCATCATTCCCATTCACATTCTTGGGTCGGCATGCGTCTGATATGCGTGACCTCGACTTTGACTCTGACCTCTGTAGAAGACAGCATTTCGAAGGAGCACTTCAATGTTGTAGAGAGACTGCCTTGTGTTCTCTTCCATCTCGACGATCCTTCCCTCCAGTGCTGCCACCGTGTCCTGTAACCTTGCCGTGCTTTCCACCCCGGCTATGCCCTGCCGCGTCTGCTCGGCGATCTGTTCCTGCAACGTCGTCACTTGCGCTCCGGAACGATCAGCATCGTCATCATTCTGCTCAAATGCAACTTTTAGCAGCGGTTGGATGCTGTGATGATCGGGAGACATGTGCACCTCGTAGGTTGTCGCGGTGCTATTCTGACGACGACTGGAATGATCTCTCTTGTCTCGACCCACATTGTGACTTTGGTCATACCCAGGGTCATGAGCACTGTTCCTCCGCTTGTGCTTTTTCTTTCGCAGTTTCTCCTTCTGTGCGTGACTTGTATCCGAGCTTTCGTCATCGCTCCTGTTGCCATCTCGTGTGCTGACAGCCGTCTTTGGTCTGGTCTGCCTCGGATCGCGCGTCGATGGTTGTTGTTGTTGTTGTTGTTGTTGCGGTTGTTGCTGTGGTTGCTGTGGTTGTTGTTGCTGGTCAGGGTCTGGTTCATCGCGAACCGGTTCGTTGTCACTGTCGGAGAACGCCACCTGCCAGTTGCGAGTGTGCTTCCTGTTTGTTGCATATTTCTTCTTCTTCTTATCATCGCTGTCTGTCTCTCGAATGGCCTAAGAACACAGTAAGCCTTCCTCAAAAAACAGGCAGAAGACGTGTGGAGGATTCTGTATTTATCTCCGCCACGCAATACCAGTAACAATAAGATAACTTCTCATCGCTTTTTGCACATAAAAAGCATGTCACGACAAATGGATTGTTCAATCTCAAAATCGATAAGCCATATTCAGTTGTCAACGGCCTGATGGATATAGGCCATAACATAGGTGGATAAGCAAGGTATGAAGGCACACTTTTATTTAATGGTAGTGGAATCGTGTAACATATTTAATGGACTCAACATTAACCGGGCGATGTTAACTCACAAGAATGAATGTAGCAGCTGTTAAGTATTGACTTTATGAACAGACGCTGCAATCATCACGCAACAAGCAGCCCGTGTAATAACGTAAATAACCAGTTATTATTACTCATTCACTGTGTGCTATATTTAAGTAAACTTAACTGCCAAAACACAAACCACATACTTCAAACATTAAACTAAACTTGTAACCTGAGAGGAGTAACTACAAACCTGTGTTTATATTATATAAAAAAGCAATGTGGTTGCCTGTTGTCATTTCAGACACACTCACCTCAAGTTCGTTTTGGTGTTTGAGTTTTTTTGTGTCCTCCTGCAGAGGCCATCGTGACAGTTGTGTCTTGCTGTAGGAGTCTGTCAACGCCATAGTTGAATCAACTGACGAGGACCGACGTAGAGACCCTGGTCCCCAGGTCTGCTCCACCAGACGGTCCTCCTCCAAATGTCTTGACACCTTCGACACACTGGCAACCAGATCAAAGATTTCATCCACATTCAACATTCTGTTATTCCACACATGTATACAATTGCGGAGAATATATTCCCATTGGTTATGACAAGAATGTTCACTGGAACTCCACAAATGTGATGCACACTAGGTCAGGTTTCTGCATGTAGCAATTTCAAAAATGAATGTACTACAGTGTATATAAAAGCTTCAGATACAGGTGTCAAACTTTGGAATTATAATTATAACAATCACCGTGGATTGTAATTATGCTCTTGAATGTTCAAGTGTCAAGATTTATTTAGTAAATACAGTGGTATTAGTTACTTATATAATTAATATTCTTTGTGGCAATTTTAATGGGTATTCATAAGAGAAATAATGCAGTAATATATGTTGCACTTTTTGTTTACTTTCTTTTTTCTTCAAACTCATAATGTGTTATCATTTTGGTCAATTATTAAACTTGCATCATGTAATATAATTATATGATTACATGCATTGTGAGGGCAAACCATCGACTACTTATAGAAACAATTATGATCTCTATATAACATATGCCTCTGAATGTATGCATAAAGTTTCAATCATAAACCATTACGATGACATAAAGGCTTTTGTTATAGTTTATAGTGGAATAATTATGTAATCATCCAAAATAATGTACACTATGGCATAAATAATATACATAGATTCCAGAATTGTTCTGATTCTGACTCGGCGAGTTCTGTGTGCTGGCTTAATTCTGGTGCTGGAAATTAGTTTGATTTTAATAATAATTGATGACTGACTGTTTACAGTGGACCCCCTCTTTAATAATAAGCCCTACCCATCAGCTAATCTAAAGTGGCCTTATGAGACAGGTGGCCTCTGATGAGGGTGAACCATTGATGAGTATAGCATGTGAAAAGAAAATATGGTGTTTTTGTCTAGAGCGGTAATTCAGTGATAATGTGTAGGCCTACTTTATTTGTTATAAACATCGACATTGACTTGTGATTAAAAATAAGCATTTTCGGCGGCCAGTTGGCTGCTGCAGAGGCGTAAACTCTTTCTGTGACCTCAGCTGTTAGCTGTGTTAGCTGTCAGGGAGGGGAGACTTATAAAAAGAGGACTAGCACACTCAATTTGTGTGCGGCCATTTGAAGAAAACTCTGATCACTACCGGTAGACTGTAGTAGAATGGTAGATGACATAAATACATTTAATGCATTGTGTCTTGACTTTATGTGAGATGTCAAAACAGCTGTGAACGACATCAATGAAGTGTCTTCAATGAAACGAAAATGGTGGTTTTCATTCAGTAACATAGTTTAGTCAAAAAAAAAGAATGATTATAAAAATAAGCCTGTAGATGATTGGAAGCACAAATCAACAAGTCATCCACAGACCTAACTAAATGGAGCAACATTGCAGAGATTTGTTCAGTGCTACAAACACAATAAGACTGATGTAACATCTCTCTGCTGTCCCACCCAACTCTCTCCTTCCACAGAAGATTACGAAATGGCAAAACCAAAACATCACAAACTGCATCAAGCATCCAACATATAAGTAAACCAAATAGACAGCGCACCCAGACAGAATGTTGGCGATGTGCTTCTCAGAGGTGAGCTTCGGAGGCTTGCGATCTTCTCGCACCAACTTCATCACCATCTCCTTCTCAAACACCTCCAGCATCTCCTTCTGATACTGGGTCAGCCGGGACACTGGGGACACATGACATGTCAACAGATGAGTGGGACACATGACACATCAACAGATGAGTGGGGACACATGACACGTCAACAGATGAGTGGGACACATGACATATCAACAGATGAGTGGGGACACATGACACGTCAACAGATGAGTGGGGACACATGACATGTCAACAGATGAGTGGGGACACATGACATGTCAACAGATGAGTGGGGATACATGATACATCAACAGATGAGTAGATACACAAGGCAAATCAACGGATGAGTGGGAACACATGACACATCAACAGATGAGTAGATACACAAGGCAAATCAACGGATGAGTGGGAACACATGACACATCAACAGATGAGTAGATACACAAGGCAAATCAACGGATGAGTGGGGACACAATGTCTCACTCAAACACACACTCACATACGCAAACACACTCACACACAACACACCCTGATGTGAGTGCATTCCTTCCACGGCACCCATGTGCACTTGGATGGATGCAGACAATTTAGCACAGGCACAGACATCAAAGGAACAGGAAGACCACAGCTGAGGTGGGGAGGATTGCACGTAGAGGGAGACAAGAGATAATGAGAAGCAGCTGCTGATAAAATAGAATGAGTGGAAAAATGACAGAACAACATCACACCCGACCATCAGCCCTACACAAGAGGGAAGGAGGAAGACCTCTGTGTGGTGTAGACTCACCATCGTCCGGCTCCTTACAGCACGTTCTCCTGCACAGGAACTTAGCCATCAGGTAGATGTGGTCGATGGCGATGAGAGGCGGCGCCAGTATAGGCTTTGTGTCATACTCCACAACCAGGAAGTACATGCCAAACTTCCAGATCTGAATCGAGTTCTTTTGCACGTCTTCAAATATGTTGCTGTAGAAAAAGAGGAATGTGCTCTGTAAGGTGATACCGCATGTTGACATACGACCTATGTATGTTAATGTATGCTAACAAATTAATCCGGACCGGACCGGACCGGACTGGACTTTTACCCACACACTTATAACAACATCTATGAGTAAGTAATATATAAATATAATAATTACAAATAGAAATTCCTTTTAACTCAGGGTAAGGTACCTTTTTTGCGGGTTTTTCCGTTACTGGGAGGAGCAACTGAGTACACAGTGCAACAGGTGCATGTTACTGGGAGGAGCAACTGAGTACACAGTGCAACAGGTGCATGTTACTGGGAGGAGCAACTGAGTACACAGTGCAACAGGTGCATGTTACTGGGAGGAGCAACTGAGTACACAGTGCAAGAGGTGCCTGTTACTGGCAGGAGTGACTGAGTACACAGTGCAAGAGGTGCCTGTTACTGGCAGGAGTGACTGAGTACACAGTGCAAGAGGTGCCTGTTACTGGCAGGAGTGACTGAGTACACAGTGCAAGAGGTGCCTGTTACTGGCAGGAGTGACTGAGTACACAGTGCAAGAGGTGCCTGTTACTGGCAGGAGTGACTGAGTACAGAGTGCAAGAGGTGCCTGTTACTGGCAGGAGTGACTGAGTACACAGTGCAAGAGGTCCCTTGTTACTGGCAGGAGTGACTGAGTACAGAGTGCAAGAGGTGCCTGTTACTGGCAGGAGTGACTGAGTACACAGCGCAAGAGGTGCCTGTTACTGGCAGGAGTGACTGAGTACACAGCGCAAGAGGTGCCTGTTACTGGCAGGAGTGACTGAGTACAGAGTGCAAGAGGTGCCTGTTACTGGCAGGAGTGACTGAGTACACAGGCAAGAGGTGCCTGTTACTGGCAGGAGTGACTGAGTACACAGTGCAAGAGGTGCCTGTTACTGGCAGGAGTGACTGAGTACACAGTGCAAGAGGTGCTTGTTACTGGCAGGAGTAACTGAGTACACGGTGCAAGAGGTGCCTGTTACTGGCAGGAGTGACTGAGTACACAGTGCAAGAGGTGCCTGTTACTGGCAGGAGTGACTGAGTACAGAGTGCAAGAGGTGCCTGTTACTGGCAGGAGTGACTGAGTACACAGTGCAAGAGGTGCCTGTTACTGGCAGGAGTGACTGAGTACACAGTGCAAGAGGTGCCTGTTACTGGCAGGAGTAACTGAGTACACAGTGCAAGAGGTGCCTGTTACTGGCAGGAGTGACTGAGTACACAGTGCAAGAGGTGCCTGTTACTGGCAGGAGTGACTGAGTACACAGTGCAAGAGGTGCCTGTTACTGGCAGGAGTGACTGAGTACAGAGTGCAAGAGGTGCCTGTTACTGGCAGGAGTGACTGAGTACACAGTGCAAGAGGTGCCTGTTACTGGCAGGAGTGACTGAGTACACAGTGCAAGAGGTGCCTGTTACTGGCAGGAGTGACTGAGTACACAGTGCAAGAGGTGCCTGTTACTGGCAGGAGTGACTGAGTACACAGGCAAGAGGTCCCTGTTACTGGCAGGAGTGACTGAGTACACAGTGCAAGAGGTGCCTGTTACTGGCAGGAGTAACTGAGTACACAGTGCAAGAGGTGCCTGTTACTGGCAGGAGTAACTGAGTACACAGTGCAAGAGGTGTTGTTACTGGCAGGAGTAACTGAGTACACAGTGCAAGAGGTGCTTGTTACTGGCAGGAGTAACTGAGTACACAGTGCAAGAGGTGCTTGTTACTGGCAGGAGTGACTGAGTACACAGTGCAAGAGGTGCCTGTTACTGGCAGGAGTGACTGAGTACACAGTGCAAGAGGTGCCTGTTACTGGCAGGAGTAACTGAGTACACAGTGCAAGAGGTCCTTGTTACTGGCAGGAGTGACTGAGTACACAGTGCAAGAGGTGCCTTGTTACTGGCAGGAGTGACTGAGTACACAGTGCAAGAGGTGCCTGTTACTGGCAGGAGTAACTGAGTACACAGTGCAAGAGGTGCCTGTTACTGGCAGGAGTGACTGAGTACACAGTGCAAGAGGTGCCTGTTACTGGCAGGAGTGACTGAGTACACAGTGCAAGAGGTGCCTGTTACTGGCAGGAGTAACTGAGTACACAGTGCAAGAGGTCCCTGTTACTGGCAGGAGTGACTGAGTACAAGTGCAAGAGGTCCCTGTTACTGGCAGGAGTGACTGAGTACACAGTGCAAGAGGTGCCTGTTACTGGCAGGAGTGACTGAGTACACAGTGCAAGAGGTGCTTGTTACTGGCAGGAGTAACTGAGTACACGGTGCAAGAGGTGCTTGTTACTGGCAGGAGTAACTGAGTACACGGTGCAAGAGGTGCTTGTTACTGGCAGGAGTAACTGAGTACACGGTGCAAGAGGTGCCTGTTACTGGCAGGAGTAACTGAGTACACGGTGCAAGAGGTGCTTGTTACTGGCAGGAGTAACTGAGTAGACAGTGAATGAGGTGCCTGTTACTGGCAGGAGTAACTGAGTACACAGTGCAAGAGGTGCCTGTTACTGGCAGGAGTAACTGAGTACACGGTGCAAGAAGTGCTTGTTACTGGCAGGAGTAACTGAGTACACAGTGCAAGAGGTGCCTGTTACTGGCAGGAGTAACTGAGTACACGGTGCAAGAGGTGCTTGTTACTGGCAGGAGTAACTGAGTAGACAGTGAATGAGGTGCTTGTTACTGGCAGGAGTAACTGAGTAGACAGTGAATGAGGTGCCTGTTACTGGCAGGAGTAACTGAGCACACAGTGCAAGAGGTGCTTGTTACTGGCAGGAGTGACTGAGTACACGGTGCAAGAGGTGCTTGTTACTGGGAGGAGCAACTGAGTACACAGTGCAAGAGGTGCCTGTTACTGGCAGGAGTAACTGAGTACACGGTGCAAGAGGTGCTTGTTACTGGCAGGAGTGACTGAGTACACAGTGCAAGAGGTGCTTGTTACTGGCAGGAGTAACTGAGTACACAGTGCAAGAGGTGCCTTGTTACTGGCAGGAGTAACTGAGTACACGGTGCAAGAGGTGCTTGTTACTGGCAGGAGTAACTGAGTAGACAGTGAATGAGGTGCTTGTTACTGGCAGGAGTAACTGAGTACACAGTGAAGAGGTTGTTACTGGCAGGAGTAACTGAGTACACGGTGCAAGAGGTGCTTGTTACTGGCAGGAGTAACTGAGTAGACAGTGAATGAGGTGCTTGTTACTGGCAGGAGTAACTGAGTAGACAGTGAATGAGGTGCCTGTTACTGGCAGGAGTAACTGAGCACACAGTGCAAGAGGTGCCTGTTACCTGAAGATGGCAATGAGCAGGTTGAGCAGGAGGACGTTGGCAATGAAGGGGTTTCCGCGGCGGGAGAAGGAGACAGGTGGGTGTTGGACCAGGGGGGGCCATTGGGTGTTTCTGGGGGGTAAGGGCCCCCACACAAGATGTTGGGCCCCGGGCAAACGAAACACGGTGCAAAATGACTTTTTTTGTGATGGTTGGAGCACTTCTCTACGCAGGTACTCCTTTGTGTAGTTGAGTGGCTGGAGCAATGTAGAGTGAAGAAACTTACCCAAGGTTTGACACGGCAGCACAGGATTCTAACCTGGGTTCTCTTAATCAAGGGTCGGAAGGACTAGCCACTACACAACTGTCACTTGCTACTATTGCTGTGTGTGTGTGTGTGTGTGTGTGTGTGTGTGTGTGTGTGTGTGTGTGTGTGTGTGTGTGTGTATGTATGTGTGTGTGTGCGTGTTATATTTTGACCAGTGCCAATATTAACAATAACAAACATTGCATAAAACCATTCAAATTAATTTATATTTTGTCAATACGGATAAAAACTATATGTATTACTGCATACATATACACAAACACACATTTACATATTCAAACAAACAACCACCTTCATACTCACTTGCACACACACACACACATAATAAATATACACACACAAATATATATCTATACTGTTAATAATTGAAATGTATCAACATGTCAGACGTACTTTCGACCTCGTCGAGAAACAGCCCAAGCCCTAAAAAAAAAGCTCTAAAGAACCTTTTTTTAAAAAATTTCCTGACTAGATTCCCTCCCAAAAAAAGCAGCATAAAACAACCCCAACACGGCCCCCCCTAATGAACACTTTAACTGCAGTAGACTAGTTAAATTTATCCATCTGACAGCAGGACACAACCAACACACTCTAATGAACACTTTAACTGCAGTAGACTAGTTATTCATCCATCTAGCAGCATAAAACAACCAACATACTCTAATGAACACTTTAACTGCAGTAGACTAGTTATTCATCCATCTAGCAGCATAAAACAACCAACACGCTCTAATGAACACTTTAACTGCAGTAGACTAGTTATTCATCCATCTAGCAGCATAAAACAACCAACACGCTCTAATGAACACTTTAACTGCAGTAGACTAGTTATTCATCCATCTAGCAGCATAAAACAACCAACACGCTCTAATGAACACTTTAACTGCAGTAGAGATTTAACAAGAGATTTAACAAGATTGCCACCTAGAGATTCAACTCTAGATGGCAGGTGGACTAGGAAGCCATTTGGCTTATCGAGAGTCCAACCTATCTATCTAAGTATACCCCGCCCTTCTTAAGTATATGTCAATTTTATTTTTAAATATATTAACACTGCTAGCTCCTACACAATCAGCTGATAATCTGTTCCATTCGTTTACTGTTCTTTGTGAAAATGAAAATTTTCTAATATCTAGTCTACATTTCTTCTTTGCTAATGTAACTCCATTTTTCCTTCTCTCTTCCTTGACTGTGAAAAAAATATTTCTGTCAATATTTTCATATCCATTCAATATTTTAAACACTTCAATCTGATCTCCCCTCAATCTTCTGGTTTCTAAATGTTGTTAAGCCACATTCTTTTAAAGCATTTCATAACTAATATTCCTGAGTTTTGGTATCATTTTGGTTGCTCTCCCCCTTTTTACTCTTTCTAGCATATCAATATCCTTCTTGCGATATGGCCTCCATGCTTGTATACAATATTCTAAGTGAGGCCTTTAAATATTGTTTTATACAGGGTATTATTAGTTCTTTTTTTTTTGTACACTATATTTCGCCTAATTAATCCAAGAATTTGGTTTCCCTTTTGCTGCTGCAATTCCACACTGCTCTGATACCTTCATGTCAGCACCAATAGTTAAGCCCAAGTCCTTTTTCCTTTTAAAGGGAGTATTTAGACAGTATCACCCATTGTATATTGTGCATCTTCATTCCCAGTCCTGTGTGAAGGCACTTACACTTTCCAAAATTTTAAAAAGCATTTGCCACTTTCAGACCATTCTATCAACTTATTAAGATCATCTTGTAAATGTTTTTATCTGCATCACTTTTAATTTTCCTAAACACTTTTGTGTCGTCCGAAACTTCAACACCTTGCTTGTTATGTCATCATCCAAATCATTGATATATATTAAGAATAAAATAGGTTTCCCCGTACTGATCCCTGCGGTACTCCACTCAAAACCGCTTTCCAGTTTGAAACCTCCCCCTCAACTACTACTCTTTGTCTTCTACCAATAAGCCATTTTTCTATCCAGTTGATCATTCCATTTCCTATGCCATGAGCCTTTTTTAGTAGTCTTTGGTTTTGGCACTTTGTCAAAGGCTTTTTTAAAATCTAAGTAGATTATATCTACTGGTGATCCTCATCTAGCCACTTTGTGACATCTTCCAAAAAAAATAACATATTTGTTAAGCATGACCTCGCTTTTAAAAAACCCCTGTTGAGATTGGGGTTTTTCAATTTATTTTTAACAAGAAAATCCCAAACCCGGTGATCTTTAATTAGTCTTTCTAATAGTTTGCAAATCACCCATGTTAAAATCACTGGTCTATAGTTCTCTGACTTGTTTCTCGAACCTTTTTTTAAAAAATGGTATAATGTTTGCTTCTTTCCATTCTAACGGAACTATTCCCTTTCCCCTAATGACAAATTGAACACTGTTTTGGGGGTATGCTGATTTGTTCTACAATTTCCAATAGTAATTTGGGAGGAATCCCATCCACTCCAGGTGATTTTTTATCCCCTTTATATTTCTTATTTTCATAGCTACCATTTTTGGGGTTACAATTAGTTGTCCTAAATAGTCAAACCCTTTTCCCCTTTTAACTTAGTCTCAAGTACTGGTAATATACTAATATCTTCCCTGGTAAACACCGAACTAAAGTACTCATTTAGGTTTTCTGCCAAAATTTAAAAATCCCCTTTGTTATTATGTTTCCATCACTACCTTTTAGAGGACCGACCATCCTGAACTTTCTGTTTACTTTGAACATACGCAAAAAAACCTTGTTTTCATGTTTTATATTAAAAGCTATTTTTTGTTCGTAGCTTCCCCTTTTTAATTTCTAATTTCAGCTGTAGCTTGATTAAGTGCTTTTTTTATAAATGCTATAGTCTTCTTCACTTCCGGTATGTCTTTTATGTCTTCCACATCATTTGCTTGTACTTTTTATTTTTCTAATGGCTTCCTTCGATAAGTGTTTCTTCTTTTACCGTTTTCCCCGTTTTTTTTAAGGGGGGCAAATTTGTCAACGACGAGTCAATTTCACTCTTTAAAAAAATTCCAGCATTCTGTTGCTGTCTTATTCTTTCAGTGTTTTTTCCCGTCTATCTTTGCTAAATATTCCCTCATGTCCTTAATCTTCCTTTGTGAAAATTTTTTCCCGTACCTTATTTTTCTATTCCGTTCTCCCCTTTTCTTTGATGATAAAATGTATCTGGTTGTGATCACTTCCCCCCAGTGGCTCACATATCTTGACATTATCAACAAATTCCTTTTGTGAGCTCAATACTATGTCTAACACGTTCTTCCCCTGGTTGCTTCTAAACACATGTTGAGAAAGGAAACTATCTTGTACTAAATTCAAAAACTCTTGATCCTCCCTCCCGGTACTCTGTAGAGATGTCCACTGTAATGCCCTGGTTAAAATCCCCCCTAATAATACAGTCCCGTTTACTCACTTCTTTGATAGCTTTGTATTTTTTCATTCTCTTCCCTGCTTATGTTTGGGCTCCGATACACTAACCCAACAGTTAGTGTTGAGTTTCCTGTAACTATGTTACACCAGACAGCTTCTTCACATTCTGCTTCTTTTTCTAATTTTATTTCATAAGCTTGGATGGATTCTTTAATATATAAAATAACCCCGCTTCCCCTTCTTCCTAATCTATCTTTCCTAAACATTCATACCCCGTCATTCCTAATTCGGGATCTGATATATCGGGGGGTTTGGGCCCCAAAATTCAGTTATACCTATTAGTGGGGGTCAATATCTTCTACCATAATGTTTAGTTCATTTCTTTTGTTTACTATGCTCCTTGCATTTAAACAAACACATTTATAACCAAATTCCGTAGGGCTTTCCAGGCTGTTCTTTGCTGATGTCTTTTTGCTATCTTCATCTATGCCTCTAGTATTTGGATTCTCTGTGTATCCCCCCTGCGAAACTAGTTTAAAAAGTTGCAACCTGTTCCAACACGTCAAGAAACTCAAAAATGCGTAGACTAGTTATTCATCCATCTAGCAGCATAAAACAACCAACACGCTCTAATGAACACTTTAACTGCAGTAGACTAGTTATTCATCCATCTAGCAGCATAAAACAACCAACACACTCTAATAAACACTTTAACTGCAGTAGACTAGTTATTCATCCATCTAGCAGCATAAAACAACCAACACCTCTAATACACTTTAACTGCAGTAGACTAGTTATTCATCCATCTAGCAGCATAAAACAACCAACACCTCTAATGAACACTTTAACTGCAGTAGACTAGTTATTCATCCATCTAGCAGCATAAAACAACCAACACCTCTAATAAACACTTTAACTGCAGTAGACTAGTTATTCATCCATCTAGCAGCCCCCCCCCCCCCCCCCCCCCCCCCCCCCCCCCCCCCAGTAGACTAGTTATTCATCCATCTAGCAGCATAAAACAACCAACACCTCTAATAAACACTTTAACTGCAGTAGACTAGTTATTCATCCATCTAGCAGCATAAAACAACCAACACCTCTAATGAACACTTTAACTGCAGTAGACTAGTTATTCATCCATCTAGCAGCATAAAACAACCAACACCTCTAATAAACACTTTAACTGCAGTAGACTAGTTATTCATCCATCTAGCAGCATAAAACAACCAACACCTCTAATAACCTTTAACTGCAGTAGACTAGTTATTCATCCATCTAGCAGCATAAAACAACCAACACGCTCTAATGAACACTTTAACTGCAGTAGACTAGTTATTCATCCATCTAGCAGCATAAAACAACCAACACCTCTAATGAACACTTTAACTGCAGTAGACTAGTTATTCATCCATCTAGCAGCATAAAACAACCAACACGCTCTAATAACCTTTAACTGCAGTAGACTAGTTATTCATCCATCTAGCAGCATAAAACAACCAACACCTCTAATAACACTTTAACTGCAGTAGACTAGTTATTCATCCATCTAGCAGCATAAAACAACCAACACCTCTAATAAACCTTTAACTGCAGTAGACTAGTTATTCATCCATCTAGCAGCATAAAACAACCAACACCTCTAATAAACACTTTAACTGCAGTAGACTAGTTATTCATCCATCTAGCAGCATAAAACAACCAACACACTCTAATGAACACTTTAACTGCAGTAGACTAGTTATTCATCCATCTAGCAGCATAAAACAACCAACACGCTCTAATGAACCTTTAACTGCAGTAGACTAGTTATTCATCCATCTAGCAGCATAAAACAACCAACACCTCTAATACCTTTAACTGCAGTAGACTAGTTATTCATCCATCTAGCAGCATAAAACAACCAACACCTCTAATACACTTTAACTGCAGTAGACTAGTTATTCATCCATCTAGCAGCATAAAACAACCAACACGCTCTAATGAACACTTTAACTGCAGTAGACTAGTTATTCATCCATCTAGCAGCATAAAACAACCAACACGCTCTAATGAACACTTTAACTGCAGTAGACTAGTTATTCATCCATCTAGCAGCATAAAACAACCAACACACTCTAATAAACACTTTAACTGCAGTAGACTAGTTATTCATCCATCTAGCAGCATAAAACAACCAACACGCTCTAATGAACACTTTAACTGCAGTAGACTAGTTATTCATCCATCTAGCAGCATAAAACAACCAACACACTCTAATAAACACTTTAACTGCAGTAGACTAGTTATTCATCCATCTAGCAGCATAAAACAACCAACACACTCTAATAAACACTTTAACTGCAGTAGACTAGTTATTCATCCATCTAGCAGCATAAAACAACCAACACGCTCTAATGAACACTTTAACTGCAGTAGACTAGTTATTCATCCATCTAGCAGCATAAAACAACCAACACACTCTAATAAACACTTTAACTGCAGTAGACTAGTTATTCATCCATCTAGCAGCATAAAACAACCAACACGCTCTAATGAACACTTTAACTGCAGTAGACTAGTTATTCATCCATCTAGCAGCATAAAACAACCAACACACTCTAATGAACACTTTAACTGCAGTAGACTAGTTATTCATCCATCTAGCAGCATAAAACAACCAACACGCTCTAATAAACACTTTAACTGCAGTAGACTAGTTATTCATCCATCTAGCAGCATAAAACAACCAACACGCTCTAATGAACACTTTAACTGCAGTAGACTAGTTATTCATCCATCTAGCAGCATAAAACAACCAACACACTCTAATGAACACTTTAACTGCAGTAGACTAGTTATTCATCCATCTAGCAGCATAAAACAACCAACACGCTCTAATAAACACTTTAACTGCAGTAGACTAGTTATTCATCCATCTAGCAGCATAAAACAACCAACACACTCTAATGAACACTTTAACTGCAGTAGACTAGTTATTCATCCATCTAGCAGCATAAAACAACCAACACGCTCTAATAAACACTTTAACTGCAGTAGACTAGTTATTCATCCATCTAGCAGCATAAAACAACCAACACGCTCTAATAAACACTTTAACTGCAGTAGACTAGTTATTCATCCATCTAGCAGCATAAAACAACCAACACGCTCTAATGAACACTTTAACTGCAGTAGACTAGTTATTCATCCATCTAGCAGCATAAAACAACCAACACACTCTAATGAACACTTTAACTGCAGTAGACTAGTTATTCATCCATCTAGCAGCATAAAACAACCAACACGCTCTAATGAACTCTTTAACTGCAGTAGACTAGTTATTCATCCATCTAGCAGCATAAAACAACCAACACGCTCTAATGAACACTTTAACTGCAGTAGACTAGTTATTCATCCATCTAGCAGCATAAAACAACCAACACCTCTAATGAACACTTTAACTGCAGTAGACTAGTTATTCATCCATCTAGCAGCATAAAACAACCAACACGCTCTAATAACACTTTAACTGCAGTAGACTAGTTATTCATCCATCTAGCAGCATAAAACAACCAACACACTCTAATAAACACTTTAACTGCAGTAGACTAGTTATTCATCCATCTAGCAGCATAAAACAACCAACACACTCTAATAACACTTTAACTGCAGTAGACTAGTTATTCATCCATCTAGCAGCATAAAACAACCAACACCTCTAATAACACTTTAACTGCAGTAGACTAGTTATTCATCCATCTAGCAGCATAAAACAACCAACACTCTAATGAACACTTTAACTGCAGTAGACTAGTTATTCATCCATCTAGCAGCATAAAACAACCAACACCTCTAATGAACACTTTAACTGCAGTAGACTAGTTATTCATCCATCTAGCAGCATAAAACAACCAACACCTCTAATAACACTTTAACTGCAGTAGACTAGTTATTCATCCATCTAGCAGCATAAAACAACCAACACGCTCTAATAACACTTTAACTGCAGTAGACTAGTTATTCATCCATCTAGCAGCATAAAACAACCAACACACTCTAATGAACACTTTAACTGCAGTAGACTAGTATTCATCCATCTAGCAGCATAAAACAACCAACACGCTCTAATGAACACTTTAACTGCAGTAGACTAGTTATTCATCCATCTAGCAGCATAAAACAACCAACACGCTCTAATAACACTTTAACTGCAGTAGACTAGTTATTCATCCATCTAGCAGCATAAAACAACCAACACGCTCTAATAACACTTTAACTGCAGTAGACTAGTTATTCATCCATCTAGCAGCATAAAACAACCAACACCTCTAATGAACACTTTAACTGCAGTAGACTAGTATTCATCCATCTAGCAGCATAAAACAACCAACACCTCTAATAACACTTTAACTGCAGTAGACTAGTTATTCATCCATCTAGCAGCATAAAACAACCAACACCTCTAATAACACTTTAACTGCAGTAGACTAGTTATTCATCATCTGCAATACAACATACAACACTAGGTCGTATGACATTTAGACTCAGTGCTCCTAGCTTATAATCCACTGGCAGCAGAAAACAACCAACATCTAAGATACACTTACTGCATAGGGAGTCTGAGTTACATTCATCATCTTCTGAAAAACATTTTCTCACACTCAATAACCATGGGTTGAAGACTGTCAACTTACCAGGTGTAGACCTATCATTGGTTGTACAGACTGTCTCACACTTACCATGGGTTGTACAGACTGTATCACACTTACCATGGGTTGTACAGACTGTATCACTTACCATGGGTTGTACAGACTGTCTCACACTTACCATGGGTTGTACAGACTGTCTCACACTTACCATGGGTTGTACAGACTGTATCACACTTACCATGGGTTGTACAGACTGTATCACACTTACCATGGGTTGTACAGACTGTCTCACACTTACCATGGGTTGTACAGACTGTCTCACACTTACCATGGGTTGTACAGACTGTCTCACACTTACCATGGGTTGTACAGACTGTATCACACTTACCATGGGTTGTACAGACTGTCTCACACTTACCATGGGTTGTACAGACTGTCTCACATTTACCATGGGTTGTACAGACTGTCTCACACTTACCATGGGTGTACAGACTGTATCACACTTACCATGGGTTGTACAGACTGTCTCACACTTACCATGGGTTGTACAGACTGTATCACACTTACCATGGGTTGTACAGACTGTCTCCACTTACCATGGGTTGTACAGACTGTCTCACACTTACCATGGGTTGTACAGACTGTCTCACACTTACCATGGGTTGTACAGACTGTCTCACACTTACCATGGGTTGTACAGACTGTCTCACACTTACCATGGGTTGTACAGACTGTCTCACACTTACCATGGGTTGTACAGACTGTCTCACACTTACCATGGGTTGTACAGACTGTCTCACACTTACCATGGGTTGTACAGACTGTCTCACACTTACCATGGGTTGTACAGACTGCAATCACACTCTACCATGGGTTGTACAGACTGTCTCACACTTACCATGGGTTGTACAGACTGTATCACACTTACCATGGGTTGTACAGACTGTATCAAACTTACCATGGGTTGTACAGACTGTCTCACACTTACCATGGGTTGTACAGACTGTCTCACACTTACCAGGGGTTTACAGACTTCTCCATTACCAGGGTTGTACAACTTCTCACACTTACCATGTAAGACTGTATACACTTACCATGGGTTGTACAGATGTCTCCACTTACCATGGGTTGTACAGACTGTCTCACACTTACAGGTTTTAAGACTTCTACACTTCCAGGGGACAGACTGTTAATTACCATGGGTTGTACAGACGTCTCACACTTACCAACAGACTGTCTAATTAAACAAATGTCTCAACTACCATGGGTTTACAGACTTCTCACATTACCATGGGTTGTACAACCAACACACTTACCATTGACAGACTTTAACTTCCAGGGGAAAACTGTCTCACATTACCATGGGTTTACAGACTGTATCCATTACAACAGACTTCTCACACTTACCATTTTTAAGACTTCTCACATTACCATGGGTGTACAGACTGTCTAATTACCATGGGTGCAGCTGATCACACTTACCATGGGTGACAGACTGTCTAACTACCATGGACAACTTTACACTTACCATGGGTTGTACAGATGTCTCCACTTACCATGGGTAAATACAACTGTCTCACACTTAATTTTTAAGACTTCTCACACTTACCAGGGGTTTTACAGACTGTCTCACACTTACCATGGGTTGTACAACTGTCTCACACTTACCATGGGTTGTACAGACTGTCTCACACTTACCATGGGTTGTACAGACTGTCTCACACTTACCATGGGTTGTACAGACTGTCTCACATTTACCATGGGTTGTACAGACTGTCTCACACTTACCATGCGGAGAATCATGACGAGTTTTGGACCAAAGTAGCTGCTCGCTGAGAAGTCTCGTAGCACTCGGATGTAGAGGAAGACACAGTTGATGCAGTAGATGACCTTTGACTCGTAGAAGAGGGAGGGGGAGAACCGCATGATGAACCCAATGACCGCGAGAACAAGGATGAGCAGGTCCATTCTGTTGAAGATGGAGAAGTGCCACCAGTCTTGTATTCGCACCCACGTAGACTCTGCATTCGATGTAAAGAACACCTGTCAATCAAAACACCTGTCAATCAAACACATGTCAATCAAACACATGTCAATCAAACACATGTCAATCAAACATCTATCAATCCAAACACCTGTCAATCAAACACTTGCCAATCAAAACAACTGTCAATCAAAACAACTGTCAATCAAACACCTGTCAACAAAAAACAACTGTAAATAAAAACTGCTTTCTATTAAAACAAATTGCAATCATACTTGCTGAATTGACGATACATCTTTGTCAAATTTAACATAATTTTAGGGAAGTGCACAAATAGCATAACATACTTTATGGATGATCCATGATCATACTTCTAAAAAATGGACAAATATGCTTTATGGGTAATCATGTATTTTACTGTATATGGAGGTATACCATTTTATTGTTGTTATGGAATTAACATACAATGCTGTCTGGTTCGAATTTTAAATAAATATTATTTAATACACCAGATTTAGCTGTAAATTTGTCAAAGGATGCATGTCCAAAATATCAGCACTCTGTTTATATGTATGTGTGTGTGTTCATGTGTGTTCATGTGTGTATGTGTGTTAAAATGTGTATGTGTCGGCACCAAAAGCTAAATAAGTTTTAAAATACACCCACAGATAACACTAAACAAATATTGCCTTTTAATGCACACTGTTAACTTCATGTAGAATACAAAAAACAGTGTTTCTCAGAAAAAAATTGCTGTTTCTTACAAACATATTGTCAGTTACAGGCCAAAATTTATAATTTTCACTCAATAATAAATGTCATTGTTCTGTAAGAACGGCATTATGGGTTTTCAGAAGACTTAAGAAACCCATTTCTTTCTCACACTCATGTCACCCTGTTCCACTGTGTACAGTTTACCACCAGCCTGTAGATTTACCTGTCTCACTTCCTCAACAAGCATCGTGGCTATCCAAACTATGACAATCCACTCAGCCACTGTTATTGTCGGGCGGAAGGCAAAGAGGATGACGTAGGAGTAATAGGCCAGGAACACAAAGTACATCAGCTGGAACAAAAACAACACATTCAAGTTAGGATCATCAAAACATTACAGTACCATATAATCTCCTATTGACTCTCACTACCCAATGGCTATGCCCCACCATTCTACAGTGGTGAAACCATGCACAACAAATATTATGCTGCTGGTGAAACGATGCACAATAAATTTCAGATGTGAATCTGGGCTTTAAAATGTTAAATATATTGTAATACCCCATGAAGCCATCTTGCAGATGTTTGCTACAAAAAGTGGAAACATAAGAAATCATTTTTTTTAAATTCAGTAATTAATGGTTTACACCAGTGTAAGGTTTGTGCTGGATGTCAGACAAATGTACAGCATTACAGCTAAACAGTTGAAACATTTTTGTGTGGTTTCTTGCATAAAATTACTGAAATGGATGTCATGTCACGTCAAATAAAAAGACTTTGGGAAACTGTGTTCTGTATCTATATAGAACCACTCAGAAGACGTCCAGTTTCACAAGATTTCTATCATTGCCAATTGCAAGTTAATATGCATAAACATTTCTTTTATTGAGGGGATAGTTAATTTATTATAAGCTGTTTTCTGTTACACTGGAGTATAACAATGACATACACACCCAAGTTATCAACACATCAAGTATCTTATTTACTAATTAGGATATTTCATATCTCTGTTGAGGAACTACTTTATTGAAATTAACTGATACTGGTAAATAGATTAAAACAAACAAATCTGTCTATAGCACTATCATTTGTAATTTAGAATGTGAAATAATTCTGTTTGTTACCACGTTGCCTGTAAACTTTGCAACTGGAGCTTGAAAGAAGGTGGTAAACTTCTGCCACGGTGTCAGTTTGACCATGACCCCGTTGGAGTCAACTTTCTCGAAGGTCACGGAGAAGAAGATAAACAGAGGACACAACACGCCCAGGATGACCTGTGAACATACACAACACACCCAGGATGACCTGTGAACATACACAACACGCCCAGGATGACCTGTGAACATACACAACACGCCCAGGATGACCTGTGAACATACACAACACGCCCAGGATGACCTGTGAACATACACAACACGCCCAGGATGACCTGTGAACATACACAACACGCCCAGGATGACCTGTGAACATATACAACACCCCCAGGATGACCTGTGAACATATACAACACACCCAGGATGACATGTGAACATACACAACACACCCAGGATGACCTGTGGACATACACAACATGCCTAAGATGACCCATGGACATAAACAACACACCCAGGATGACCTGTGAACATATACAACACACCCAGGATGACCTGTGGACATAAACAACACACCCAGGATAACCTGAGAACATATACAACACGCCCAGGATAACCTGAGAACATATACAACACGCCCAGGATGACCTGTGAACATACACAACACGCCCAGGATGACCTGTGAACATATACAACATGCCCAGTATGACCTGTGAACATACAGAACACACCCAGGATGACCTGTGAACATACACAACACGGCCAGGATGACCTGTGAACATACACAACACGCCCAGGATGACCTGTGAACATACACAACACACCCAGGATGACCTGTGAACATACACAACACACCCAGGACGACCTATGAACATACACAACACGGCCAGGATGACCTGTGAACATACACAACACACCCAGGATGACCTGTGAACATACACAACACGCCCAGGATGACCTGTGAACATACACAACACACCCAGGATGACCTGTGAACATACACAACACCCCAGGATGACCTGTGAACATACACAACACACCCAGGATGACCTGTGAACATACACAACACACCCAGGATGACCTGTGAACATACACAACACACCCAGGATGACCTGTGAACATACACAACACGGCCAGGATGACCTGTGAACATACACAACACACCCAGGATGACCTGTGAACATACACAACACGGCCAGGATGACCTGTGAACATACACAACACACCCAGGATGACCTGAGAACATACACAACACACCCAGGATGACCTGTGAACATACACAACACACCCAGGATGACCTGAGAACATACACAACACACCCAGGATGACCTGTGAACATACACAACACACCCAGGATGACCTGAGAACATACACAACACGGCCAGGATGACCTGTGACTACAAAACCCTACAACACAAACGCCAGGATGACCTGTGAACATACACAACACACCCAGGATGACCTGTGAACATACACAACACACCCAGGATAACCTGAGAACATACACAACACACCCAGGACGACCTATGAACATACACAACACGGCCAGGATGACCTGTGAACACACAACACACCCAGAATGACCTGTGAACATACACAACACACCCAGGATGACCTGTGAACATACACAACACACCCAGGATGACCTGAGAACATACACAACACGGCCAGGATGACCTGTGAACATACACAACACACCCAGGATGACCTGTGAACATACACAACACCCAGGATGACCTGTGAACATACACAACACACCCAGGATGACCTGAGAACATACACAACACACCCAGGATGACCTGTGAACATACACAACACACCCAGGATGACCTGAGAACATACACAACACGGCCAGGATGACCTGTGAACATACACAACACACCCAGGATGACCTGAGAACATACACAACACACCCAGGATGACCTGTGAACATACACAACACACCCAGGATGACCTGTGAACATACACAACACGCCCAGGATGACCTGTGAACATACACAACACACCCAGGATAACCTGGAACATACACAACACACCCAGGAAACCAGAACAACACAACACACCCAGGACGACCTATGAACATACACAACACGGCCAGGATGACCTGTGAACACACAACACACCCAGAATGACCTGTGAACATACACAACACGCCCAGGATGACCTGTGAACATACACAACACGCCCAGGATGACCTGTGAACATACACAACACACCCAGGATGACCTGTGAACATACACAACACGCCCAGGATGACCTGTGAACATACACAACACACCCAGGATAACCTGAGAACATACACAACACGCCCAGGATGACCTGTGAACATACACAACACACCCAGGATAACCTGAGAACATACACAACACACCCAGGATAACCTGAGAACATACACAACACACCCAGGATGACCTGTGAACATACACAACACGCCCAGGATGACCTGTGAACATACACAACACGCCCAGGATGACCTGTGAACATACACAACACACCCAGGATGACCTGTGAACATACACAACACGCCCAGGATGACCTGTGAACATACACAACACACCCAGGATGACCTGAGAACATACACAACACGCCCAGGATGACCTGTGAACATACACAACACACCCAGGATGACCTGTGAACATACACAACACACCCAGGATGACCTGTGAACATACACAACACGCCCAGGATAACCTGAAAACATACACAACACACCCAGGATAACCTGAGAACATACACAACACGCCCAGGATGACCTGTGAACATACACAACACGCCCAGGATAACCTGAGAACATACACAACACGCCCAGGATGACATGTGAACATACACAACACACCCAGGATGACCTGTGAACATAACACAACCCAGATAAACATACACAACACGCCCAGGATGACCTGTGGACATACACAACACCCCAGGATGACCTGTGAACATACACAACACGCCCAGGATGACCTGTGAACATACACAACACGCCCAGGATGACCTGTGAACATACACAACACGCCCAGGATGACCTGTGAACATACACAACACGCCCAGGATGACCTGTGAACATACACAACACGCCCAGGATGACCTGTGAACATACACAACACCCCAGGATGACCTGTGAACATACACAACACACCCAGGATGACCTGTGAACATACACAACACACCCAGGATGACCTGTGAACATACACAACACGCCCAGGATGACCTGGAACATACACAACACACCCAGGATGACCTGTGAACATACACAACACCCCAGGATGACCTGTGAACATACACAACACACCCAGGATGACCTGTGAACATACACAACACGCCCAGGATAACCTGAGAACATATACAACACGCCCAGGATGACCTGTGAACATACACAACACGCCCAGGATGACCTGTGAACATACACAACATGCCCAGGATGACCTGTGAACATACACAACACACCCAGGATGACCTGTGAACATACACAACACGCCCAGGATGACCTGTGAACATACACAACACGCCCAGGATGACCTGTGAACATACACAACACACCCAGGATGACCTGTGAACATACACAACACGCCCAGGATGACCTGTGAACATACACAACACACCCAGGATGACCTGTGAACATACACAACACACCCAGGATGACCTGTGAACATACACAACACACCCAGGATGACCTGTGAACATACACAACACGCCCAGGATGACCTGTGAACATACACAACACGCCCAGGATGACCTGTGAACATACACAACACGCCCAGGATGACCTGTGAACATACACAACACGCCCAGGATGACCTGTGAACATAACAACACCCCAGGATGACCTGTGAACATACACAACACGCCCAGGATGACCTGTGAACATACACAACACGCCCAGGATGACCTGTGAACATACACAACACGCCCAGGATGACCTGTGAACATACACAACACACCCCCCCAGGATGACCTGTGAACATACACAACACGCCCAGGATGACCTGTGAACATACACAACACGCCCAGGATGACCTGTGAACATACACAACACCCCAGGATGACCTGTGAACATACACAACACACCCAGGATGACCTGTGAACATACACAACACGCCCAGGATGACCTGTGAACATACACAACACACCCAGGATGGAAAAAACCTGATGAACATACACAACACACCCAGGATGACCTGTGAACATACACAACACACCCAGGATGACCTGTGAACATACACAACACGCCCAGGATAACCTGTGAACATACACAACACGCCCAGGATGACCTGTGAACATACACAACACGCCCAGGATGACCTGTGAACATACACAACACGCCCAGGATGACCTGTGAACATACACAACACGCCCAGGATGACCTGTGAACATACACAACACACCCAGGATGACCTGTGAACATACACAACACGCCCAGGATGACCTGTGAACATACACAACACCCCAGGATGACCTGTGAACATACACAACACCCCAGGATGACCTGTGAACATACACAACACCCCAGGATGACCTGTGAACATACACAACACACCCAGGATGACCTGTGAACATACACAACACACCCAGGATGACCTGAGAACATACACAACACACCCAGGATGACCTGTGAACATACACAACACACCCAGGATAACCTGTGAACATACACAACACGCCCAGGATAACCTGTGAACATACACAACACGCCCAGGATAACCTGTGAACATACACAACACACCCAGGATGACCTGTGAACATACACAACACCCCAGGATACCTGTGAACATACACAACACCCCAGGATAACCTGTGAACATACACAACACCCCAGGATGACCTGTGAACATACACAACACGCCCAGGATGACCTGTGAACATACACAACACGCCCAGGATGACCTGTGAACATACACAACACACCCAGGATGACCTGTGAACATACACAACACACCCAGGATGACCTGTGAACATACACAACACACCCAGGATGACCTGAGAACATACACAACACGCCCAGGATGACCTGTGAACATACACAACACGCCCAGGATAACCTGGAACATACACAACACGCCCAGGATGACCTGTGAACATACACAACACCCCAGGATGACCTGTGAACATACACAACACGCCCAGGATGACCTGTGAACATACACAACACGCCCAGGATGACCTGTGAACATACACAACACGCCCAGGATGACCTGTGAACATACACAACACGCCCAGGATGACCTGTGAACATACACAACACACCCAGGATGACCTGTGAACATACACAACACCCCAGGATGACCTGTGAACATACACAACACGCCCAGGATGACCTGGAACATACACAACACCCCAGGATAACCTGAGAACATCCACAACACGCCCAGGATGACCTGTGAACATATACACAACACGCCCAGGATGACCTGAGAACATACACAACACGCCCAGGATAACCTGAGAACATATACACAACACGCCCAGGATGACCTGTGAACATACACAACACGCCCAGGATGACCTGTGAACATACACAACACGCCCAGGATGACCTGTGAACATACACAACACGCCCAGGATGACCTGTGAACATACACAACACCCCAGGATGACCTGTGAACATACACAACACCCCAGGATGACCTGTGAACATACACAACACCCCAGGATGACCTGTGAACATACATAACACGCCAGGATGACCTGTGGACATAAACAACAGCCCAGGATGACCTGGAACATACACAACACGCCCAGGATGACCTGTGAACATAACAACACCCAGGATGACCTGTGAACATACACAACACTGCCCAGGATGACCTGTGAACATACACAACACGCCCAGGATGACCTGTGAACATAACAACACGCCCAGGATGACCTGTGAACATACACAACAGCCCAGGATGACCTGTGAACATACACAACACACCCAGGATGACCTGTGAACATACATAACATGCCCAGGATGACCTGTGAACATATACAACACCCCCAGGATGACCTGTGAACATACTACAACACGCCCAGGATGACTGTGAACATACATTAACACAAACCAGGATACCTGTGAACATATACAACACCCCAGGATGACCTGTGAACATACACAACATGCCCAGGATGACCTGTGAACATATACAACATGCCCAGGATGACCTGTGAACATACACAACACGCCCAGGATGACCTGTGAACATACACAACACACCCAGGATGACCTGTGAACATAACAACACACCCAGGATGACCTGTGAACATACACAACACACCCAGGATGACCTGTGAACATACACAACACGCCCAGGATGACCTGTGAACATACACAACACGCCCAGGATGACCTGTGAACATACACAACACGCCCAGGATGACCTGTGAACATACACAACACGCCCAGGATGACCTGTGAACATACACAACACGCCCAGGATGACCTGTGAACATACACAACACGCCCAGGATGACCTGTGAACATACACAACACGCCCAGGATGACCTGTGAACATACACAACACGCCCAGGATGACCTGTGAACATACACAACACGCCCAGGATGACCTGTGAACATATACAACACACCCAGGATGACCTGTGAACATACACAACACGCCCAGGATGACCTGTGAACATACACAACACGCCCAGGATGACCTGTGAACATACACAACACGCCCAGGATGACCTGTGAACATACACAACACGCCCAGGATGACCTGTGAACATACACAACACGCCCAGGATGACCTGTGAACATACACAACACGCCCAGGATGACCTGTGAACATACACAACACGCCCAGGATGACCTGTGAACATACACAACACGCCCAGGATGACCTGTGAACATACACAACACACCCAGGATGACCTGTGAACATACACAACACACCCAGGATGACCTGTGAACATACACAACACGCCCAGGATGACCTGTGAACATACACAACACGCCCAGGATGACCTGTGAACATACACAACACCCCAGGATGACCTGTGAACATAACAACACACCCAGGATGACCTGTGAACATACACAACACGCCCAGGATGACCTGTGAACATACACAACACGCCCAGGATGACCTGTGAACATACACAACACGCCCAGGATGACCTGTGAACATACACAACACACCCAGGATGACCTGTGAACATACACAACACGCCCAGGATAACCTGTGAACATACACAACACACCCAGGATGACCTGTGAACATACACAACACGCCCAGGATGACCTGTGAACATACACAACACACCCAGGATGACCTGTGAACATACACAACACGCCCAGGATGACCTGTGAACATACACAACACGCCCAGGATGACCTGTGAACATACACAACACACCCAGGATGACCTGTGAACATACACAACACACCCAGGATAACCTGTGAACATACACAACACACCCAGGATGACCTGTGAACATACACAACACGCCCAGGATAACCTGTGAACATACACAACACGCCCAGGATGACCTGTGAACATACACAACACGCCCAGGATGACCTGTGAACATACACAACACACCCAGGATGACCTGTGAACATACACAACACGCCCAGGATGACCTGTGAACATACACAACACCCCAGGATGACCTGTGAACATACACAACACGCCCAGGATGACCTGTGAACATACACAACACGCCCAGGATGACCTGTGAACATACACAACACACCCAGGATGACCTGTGAACATACACAACACACCCAGGATGACCTGTGAACATACACAACACGCCCAGGATGACCTGTGAACATACACAACACACCCAGGATGACCTGTGAACATACACAACACGCCCAGGATGACCTGTGAACATACACAACACGCCCAGGATGACCTGTGAACATACACAACACGCCCAGGATGACCTGTGAACATACACAACACACCCAGGATGACCTGTGAACATATACACAACACGCCCAGGATGACCTGTGAACATACACAACACACCCAGGATGACCTGTGAACATACACAACACGCCCAGGATGACCTGTGAACATATACACAACACGCCCAGGATGACCTGAGAACATACACAACACGCCCAGGATGACCTGTGAACATACACAACACACCCAGGATGACCTGTGAACATACACAACACACCCAGGATGACCTGTGAACATACACAACACGCCCAGGATGACCTGTGAACATAACACAACACGCCCAGGATGACCTGAGAACATATACACAACACGCCCAGGATGACCTGTGAACATACACAACACACCCAGGATGACCTGTGAACATACACAACACGCCCAGGATGACCTGTGAACATACACAACACGCCCAGGATGACCTGTGAACATACACAACACGCCCAGGATGACCTGTGAACATATACAACATGCCCAGGATGACCTGTGAACATACACAACACACCCAGGATGACCAGTGAATATACATAACATGCCTAGGATGACCTGTGAACATATACAACACCCCCATGATGACCTGTGAACATGCACAAGAGAATAGACAACACGATCATGAGGGCATTGATTTAACAAGATGTAACACAATATCATGCCTCACCTCTGTAAATGTATGACGATAATCCAGATTGTAATGTACGTCGCATACATGTGGTGCCATCTATTGGATACTCCTGTGCTCATTTGAAAGCTTGGTCTATTTGCAGTACAGTGTGTGTATACACTTATTGTATGGATTTACATTTGAAGTTTCAAGTTATCACTGTTTGAAAACCTTTTTGCTGAATGCGTTTGTGCACTGTGTGACTTAAATCGAGTTTCGTTAAAATATCACAGTGGCTCAAACGTTAGCTGTAAATTTACGTTTTGAAAATGCTATAATCCTCACCATGACAGGGTGACAAGTGATTCCACGACTCCACATGGCATCAAGTAGACTCTGACAACTGACAGTTGACAGAAACTCCTGCAACAGAAATTTATGTTCAGTTTAAAGTAGTGAGGATATGTTGTAGAGGGCACGGGCTTGAGGTACAGCTTTGGAGTCTCAACTAAGAGAATCTGGGTTTGAATCCTGTGTTGCAGAGTTAAACCCTGGTCAGGTTTCTACATCCTTCATTACTCCAGTTCACTCAGCTGTATGAATGAGTACCTGGTTATAAACAGTGGTGGATATTTGTACGAGCAGCCTTTATACATTAATTGCTAGAGAAGTCAAGATGGTGTTTAATTCTAGATACTGCACTACATAAGAACTTACTTTTAGTTGCCTTTCTAGTTATAATGCAATTTTTATCTTCAAATTTGTTGTAGTTGCATCTCTATCTAACTGTAAAGAAATTAGCACAAATGTATGTGTGCACAAACTTGCCATGTGCGTCGGCATTAACAACTGGGACAAAATCAAATCATAAATAATAATTTGTACGCATTTGCGACAATGTGATTCTCTTCACTGTTAAATCTGGTGTGACACACTGGAGAACGACCACTGAGGATATGAGACTCAGGTGCGTTGAACACTCTCACACCTTGCACTGTGCGGCTGCTGCCATCTCCAGGCAGTTGGGATCTCCCCAGGCTTCGTACTTCCTCGTCAGTAGTTCCACGGCTTTCTCTGGGTCAGTCTTGTGACACTCGTCCAGGATACGTACGGCCAGCCTCTCAAACTTACTACAAGAAAACATTATCACTATGTAAAGGCATGGGAAAAACTCTGCCATGGACGGTCCCAAGCCAGGCTGAGAAAAGAGGAGGGTTGGGCAAAGTGCTAACAACCCTTTCCCGTAAAAAAACAGATTGTTACGAAAACATCGACCAAAGGAACCCTACTGAACTTGGGAGAGGAAAACAGTGGTGTTCCTTGGTCGATGGCCTATGCCCCAGCAAGCAAACAGGCATAAGTAAGTAAGAAAAGGCACGGGAAGATCTTCAGGTAAGATGTGTAGGAGGGCGGCTGTAACATTGATGTGTCTATTACACCTGATGTAAATTTATGATGCACACTCCGAGTGGGGAAGGCAATTTGAACACAGAAATTTGCAGGAAGATTACAACAGGGGCTTGGAGGAAGTAAAGGGGTGATTGGAGATACATGGATATCATGTAGGTTTAAAGGAAAGGTGCTTGGCTTACGTGTTATCCCGGCATCTACATAATTATAGACAATGGCACTAACAGAGAAACATCAGGAGAAGGTGCAAATTTGTGAAAACAACTGGATAAGAAGAATGGTGGGAGTGAAGAGAGAGGGTAGGAGAAGAATGGATGAACTGAGAGTGGAGGTTGGAGAGAAGGAAAGCTTTAAGAAAAAGTTGGTGAGGAGTAGGTTGAAATGGACCGGTCATGTGAAAAAAATGACAGATAAAAAGCTGGCAAAGAGCTCAGAAGCCCTGAAAGTGGAGGGAAAAGGGAGGCGAGGTAGACCGAGAATGTGATGGGAGGTCTGCGTTAAGAGAGGTCTGGAAAGAGTGGGAGGAGAATGGAGAACAACAGCAAAAGATAAGGAGTTGGAGACTGGTGATAGAGAACACAGTGACAGAAGGAGAATGGTGAACAACAGCAAAAGACTGCAAGAGTTGGAGACTGTTGATAGAAAACGTAGTGACAGAAGTGTGAGGAAATGTGGTTATAAATATCAAACAAGAAATTTAAATTATGTTCTGTTGATCTCAAACACATCCTGCTATAAATATGTTATTGACAACAAATATTGCTTTGTAAAAACATCCGTACTGAAATGGTATTCCTGTTAATATATTAAAATAAACAAGACACAGACACGTCAGACGTGACCTGATGACCCAACACAGCGCCACCTACCAGCTGTTCTCGAGATACTCGGCCTTCAAGTCGGAGTCGTGTTGTCCTAACTTGTCAGCAAGGCCACGGAGGATGCGACTAGCCACAATGGCTGTGGGAATGGTGTCCTCGCCACGCTCCCACAGAAACTTGGCCAACTCAAACCTGTCAATGCCAGTCACCATCTTGTAGTCAGACTTCACTTTTTAAGGGAGTCTACATGTCTGAGACTCATTGTGTCATCGCCGTAGAGAGATCAGAAGATTGTATGTAAGAGGAAATTTTTTTGCTCGATGTAGACAATTTAAAAATGGTAGCACCAGCTCACATAAGTTTTATTTATAAATGTTTATTATACTCTATTATATATGCATTTTTATACATGTAAAGCAACTATTTTATTCCTGTACTGTTATTTAATTATATGTTAATTAATTCACAAGTGTCCCTCTTCTTTATTCAGGCACCTTTGAAGAGATTTTTCAATCTGGAAATGGGGCTATATAAAATAAACTTATTTATTACTTATTTACACTCACCTATGTGACAACAAACACAATTAGCAACTAACTGTTACTATTACGTTATATTAATCTTTTAGCACCTGTTCCCGTAGTGTCAATGTGTCCTCTCACCCACCTGTTCATGAGGACAGCCCAGAGGAAGATTTCGTGGAAAGGTTTGCGAAACGTTCCATCGCTGTAGGCTTTGTTGTACCAGGTTTCATCCCTCATGATTTCGTCGACGTTTCGGTCCTCCATATAGATGATGTCGTCACGCTTGCGGATGAGCTGTCTGACCAGCTTGCCCACTGCCCGCAGTGTCCGCTGTCCTTGGGTCATGTGACGCTGCAGGAGCACGTGAAGGTGACACTGACGAGGCACCTGAGAGGAGACAGACGTAGAAGTGAAGACTCTCACAGTCCACATAACATCGGCATTTGGCAGCAGCACCATGACTATGGAATGAATTACCTGTGAACATTTGTGCATCTGGGACATTTTCTATGTTTAGAAAGTGTTTAAAAACTTATCTTTTTAGTAGATGTTTCAATTAATTCATCTTGTCTTTGAAATAACGGACATTGCTTTATAATTTCTTTTTAGTGTTATACATGTTTGAATCAGTGTTTAGGTTTTAGATAAATTTATATAATTTACATAATTTGTTTGAAATGACGGACATTGCTTTATAATTTCTTTTTAGTGTTATACATGTTTGAATCAGTGTTTAGGTTTTATATTAATTTATATAATTTACACAGTTTTAGTACAGTATTTAATTTTATATTAATTTATATAATTTACATAATTTGTTTGACTACTATACTTCAGGCAGTGATTAATTTACTTTAAATTAATTTATATAATTTACATACAAAGGTTTACAAATATATGTCTTAAAACCAACGCTTAATTTGATATATTAATTTATATAATTTACATTTCTCTTTTTAGTATTGTATGTTTTAAACCGGTTTTCATAATATATGTATGTGTGTATGTATGTATATATTATGTATGTATATATATATTTAATTAATAAATAATTAATAAATAATTAATAAATAGATAAACTATATAACTTATTATATATATATATATATATATATATATATATATAATAAGTTATATAGTTTATCTATTTATTAATATACATTTATAATATTTCTTGTACAGTGCATTGATCTGCCATGCGGAAATTAGCGCTATAGAAAAACATTATTATTATTATAGCCTTGTGGCCTACCATCATCTTGACTGGCAAGCTACACCATCTTCTCACGCCAGGGGTTATTGAACTGAAAACCTCGGGAATGACCTATGAAATTAGAGCAATTGACTTTGCCAGTCACTACTAAGTCAGCCGTGGGAACAGCGCAAATACACACCTTAATTTGAAGACGGATAAATGACTGGTGGGAATCCCAATATAATGACCTGTTTACATCATAAACATTGCATCTCGTTGAAATATTTTTTATATTATGGTCATGTGACCTGGTTTGAACCATATACAGTGCTGTAGTCAGTGTGTGATTTCATTGGCTGGTGTTAAGAGGAGTTTTTGAAAGGGATGTGCCGGGGCAGAGAAGACATAATCAACCGCAGTGACACCTGGTATGAGGGTTCTAATTTACTTATTCATCACATGGCCTACTACCAAGGTTTGACAAATTTAAAAAAAATTGTCAACCTTGTGAGCCATTCCATCATATGTGTTATTTTTAGTCCAGGTCCAAATGTTTTTGTTTATAACAATTTCAAACATTATGCAAAGCTGTTAAATGAGACAGGTTTCTGTACCAGACACCAGGAGTGGTCTAGTCACATGGTTGTCTTAGGGAGACATCTTAGGCAAGGCAGCATTTGAAGGATGTCACATTCAGAATGTTGACTGTGGTGTCAACAAACAGTGACATACTGGACACAGTGGCCAGGTGCATTGTTAGGTGTGACTGTATCAGTGAATGTCTATTCATAAGAAAACGTACATTTACTGTGAAATACATCGTGGAGTGCAGTTGAATTATAACTGCAACATCGACCTACATCTAGAGAACACAGCTCTGTATTGTGTGTGTTGGGTCGGACAAGTTTCTTCACTGTACCTTGTTACTCAATTGTCTGAATGAGTACCTGGTTATAGATAGTGGTGAATATTTGCAAAATGTCTTTGTGCATTAATTACACAGTTCTGCCATTGGAGCATAGTGTAAAGTGCTTTGAGCAGCTCTGGGTTACTGGGTTACACAGGAACCACTCATAATGGCTCACTATGTGAGACTGATATCATATCTTGCATATGTTTTACAAATTGTTTCATAACTTACTCATCTTTATTTACTTACTTAACATACTTATGTTATCTAGTCATATATGTTTTGTAAACTTTTTTATTTTTAAATGGTGCTTATGTATAAAATGCATATTTATCAACTGTACAATCAGTTGTACTGCTTAATAACATTATTAGTTATAGCACGCTTTTAGATTATCTAACGTAGAACTTTATTTTATTTTATCTACTCACATTTGTATCATGTACATATTAATTGTATATGGGTCTTGTAGTGGATACATCTGGAAATTCATTTGCATTTTGTTGAGACCCATATATTTTAGATGTGATCATGAGTTGTAAAATGCATATCCTTTTTAAGGACAATAAAGTAAAGTGAAGAAGTTATCTGAAATAAATGGACATTTTTATGGACAGCACTTTATGACTTATTGGTCATCAAAACGGCCAGTTACACGACAATGTGGCGGAGTGTTTGCAACTGTCTCACCATGCTGTAGAGTTTCCTCAGACGATACACGGTGAGGTATTCCTTCATCACTACACTGTTCTGTAGCAACAACCTCACAAAGTCCACCTTATCCTCCATCAGGACTGTTGTCATGACGTCATCCAGGCTACCTGCACAAAGATGTGTGACACTATAATCAAGCCAGCCACGGGAGGCAGTCACAGTGTCCTGGCTAGCCTGGCTCTGACATCAAAACCCAGACCAGGTAGGCGTGATATTTGGTTCACAAAATTGGGTTTATTTATCATTTCAAAAAAAGTAAGAGATTTCAACATACGAATAGACAACCTTGTTATCATGTTTATACTCAACTGTGTAATTTATTATATCTCCATTTAGTATTTTATACATATATATATATATATATATATATATATATATATATATATATATATATATATATATATATATATATATGAGTCATATAAATATATATATATATATATATATATATATATATATATACACAAACATGTATGTAGCATACAATAATGTGTTTAGATTTTTATGCAATGAACCTCGAGATTGTAGTGCGAGTTATATGTTTGTGTCAAGAGGTTTACCCACATGTAAAATGTTAATTAGAAAAAATGTGTAACGTTTTTTGACATGTATAGCTAAATCGGGCAATGCAATACTACAGCGTATCATGAACAGTGATGCTCTGTATACTTCACCACTGTGTCGCCATTGGCGGAAAATACTTTATGTATATAGTTATTAGTCATACTTTAGTTTTTATATGGATGTAATGTTCCGGAATAAAGTTATTGAATTGAAACATGTCATAAGGTAAATTAATACTAATAAATAATGCAGATGAAACAAAAACCAGCCAAACATTCTGGATAGCGATATTGTGGCTGATGTTAACTTCAGTGTTTCGTAAAGTGATCTACTGAGGAAGATTTCACAGTCACTTACCTGGGCTCCACATGATATTCTGCGTAAAGATCTTCTCTTCAGCGATGTCACTTCGGTTCCATGTGATGGCCAACTTCAACTGGTCCAACAACTGCGTCTCATTCTTAGCTCCCTGGCCTGTCACAAGTAATAGAAACAAACACGCAGTTTTACTGAATACTACCTCACTTGCAAATCAAGTGTCTCACACACACGCACACGCACGCACACGCACACACACACACACACACACAGACACACAAACACACACAAACAAACAAACAAACATACACACACACACACAAACAAACAAACATACACACACACACACAAACACACACACAAACTCACACACAAACACACACAAACACACACAAACACACACAACACACACACACACACACACACACACACACACACACACACACACACACAACATATGAATAGTTGAAAGGGAGGTTGCACTTTAGTTTCTACCCGAAAGTCGAATATGTTATACAGGATGAATTATGTATCTTCATCCTAACATCCAGATTAATGAAATGTGTCTCTCATCACCATACGATTTAGCCATCGACATACTGAATTTATTTGTCACATGTTTTCTTAGAAATATATAGCAAATCAGTTTGCTTTATTTACATGGAAATACATGCATTAGCAAAACAATTGAATTAAGGAGGATTTACGTGCGTATGCGTGCGTGCATGCTTGCGTGCATGCGTGTATGTGTGCATGTGCACCTGTGCATGAGGGAATTTAACTTTGGATGACAATTTTTCTAAATAAATCTATGTTATTTTAATAGTTATAGTGTTCACTTTAACAGTTGTAAAAATGAAATGCGACTGTGATTGTACCTTTCAATAACGCTGACAGTATTGCCAAATCCAGTTCTTCATGCTTATTCATGTCAAACACAGTGATCTGAAATATTTTGAATGAATAAAAAATATCACATATAAAGACAACAAACATCAAATGTAAATTCAATAACTGAATCAAAGACTGGACAGAACTGCCTAAACACTTAGTGTCTTCAACATTGCATTATCAGTAGGTGGTCAGATGTTTTCCCACACCCCTGTATTCCACCCACTGTAGTCAATATGCTTTTAAATTGAGGTTTTCTGTTCGCTGATTTTTTAAAATTAATAAAATGTTCTTATCAGCATAACTCTCGCCAAACAACATTTAATAAGCCTGATATACTGTTTACAATTTACAAAAATTGTTTTGCTGCTAGAGATTTTATGGATGCTAGTTGATTTAACTGCAGTGATCTTTGATGTCCATCATAGTCACAACATTCACATGACTAAGAAAGCCAAGAAAAACTATTTAGACAAATCATGTGCTAATAAATGTCACCTAGAAAGATTCCTACAAAAGGAGCGGCCAGAGAAAGATGAAAGCAATTTTAAACTGTCATAAAAACAACTAAACTTATAAATACCAGTTGTTCTTTTGCACTGCATTCGATGACGATGTTCGTGTATTTCTCAACCTCTTTCTTCTCATCACTGCGTTCCTTCCAAGTCTTCCCGTACGCCTTCAACAACATGTCCTCCAGCACCAACTTCTCGTGGTCACTCAATGTGCGCTCCCCTCTACACGGCAACAACAATACAACAACAATGATACAACAACATGTCCTCCAGCACCAACTTCTCATGGTCACTCAAAGTGTGCTCCCCTCTACACGGCAACAACAATACAACAACAATTATACAACAACATGTCCTCCAGCACCAACTTCTCGTGGTCACTCAATGTGCGCTCCCCTCTACACGGCAACAACAATGACACAGCAATATGTCCTCCAGCACCAACTTCTCATGGTCACTCAATGTGTGCTCCCCTCTACACGGCAACAACAATACAACAACAATGACACAACAACATGTCCTCCAGCACCAACTTCTCATGGTCACTCAATGTGTGGTCCCCTCTACACGGCAACAACAATACAACAACAATGACACAACAACATGTCCTCCAGCACCAACTTCTCATGGTCACTGAAAGTGCGCTCCCCTCTACATGGCAACAACATAACAACAACAATGATACAACAACATGTCCTCCAGCACCAACTTGTGATGATGACTAATTTTTGCTTCCCACTACATGGCAACA
>JAODUO010000636.1:175000-260000 GCA_025642075.2 Ridgeia piscesae
TTACATCTCAGCATTTATACATGTCAAAAATAAAGGGCAATAGCTCAGTGGTAGACTTTCGGATTCTTGACTAAGAGAACCAGGGTTTGAATCCTGTGCTGCCGTGACAAACCTTGGGCAAGTTGTTTCATTCTACATTGCTATAGACAGTGGGTATTTATACGAGCAGTCTTAGCGCATGAAATTGCAGCACGGCTGGATGCTTCATAGAGAAGTTAAGATGGTGTTTGATGGACCAGGTCTGCCATTAGGAAGTAAAACGTAACGCGCTTTGAGCAGTCCTAAGGACTGGATACTACACTGTGTAAGAACTTACCTTTAAATCACCAATGCTAGAATACAGAAAGATAACACTTGCTTGCAAATGTGTTGTAAATGTCAGCGTTCATTCATGTGTGACCTGTGGTGTAGATGTCAGTGTTCATTCATGTGTGACCTGTGGTGTAAATGTCAGTGTTCATTCATGTGTGACCTGTGGTGTAGATGTCAGTGTTCATTCATGTGTGACCTGTGTTGTAAATGTCAGTGTTCATTCATGTGTGACCTGTGGTGTAAATGTCAGTGTTCATTCATGTGTGACCTGTGGTGTAAATGTCAGTGTTCATTCATGTGTGACCTGTGGTGTAAATGTCAGTGTTTATTCATGTGTGACCTGTGGTGCATTTGGTTACCTTTGTCATAGAACTCAGAAACTCCTCGGACTCCAGGGGCCATGTGATTCTCGGGGACTTCCCCACAGTGACATCTAAAACAGGGCATTTCAAGGGGTAACACGCAGTGGTGGGTGACACACTCTTGACAAGAAAGAATTGTTTGCCAGTTTGTAATTAATCCACCGTGCAGAGAACATGACCAAAGCACAGGCGTAGAGGCATTCACATCAACCATTGTCAGTATAAGTCAGTTCAACTGTTTGTATTAAGAATCCTGTGTCATTTGAACTATTTGATGAGAACTGATTACTATCGCTGATACAGGTTGTAGACTTTGAACTGTTGGTTGATCTGGTTACCACCAATGAAGGTAGTGATGATGGATGGCCGGGACAATACTGTTGCAGGAAACTACCATTACAGTGTACCGCCAGGTGCCTGCAGCTGCATCACCAGTTAAACAATGTACCCACGCCTAGCACAGTTGTGTGCGTGAATGTGATGATGATGGTCATGACAATACTGTTACAGGAAACTACCATTACAGTGTACCACCAGGTGCCTTCAGCTGCATCACCAGTTAAACAATGTGCCCACGCCTAGCACAGTTGTGTGCGTGAATGTGCTCACACCAGAGATTGTGATGTAATCTCCAATGGTTTTAAACAGTCACTCCAAAATTTTGAGATTAGCTGGATGTGTCAATAAAACCACCGTTATTGTAATAAGTTCATTTTATTCACTGCTCGTAAATCATACCCTAGAAATTCTATTGGTGCCAGCTCTACCATGGTCCTGTAACAACACTGATGCATTGTGAATCTTTGGTTATGACGTTGTCAATGGGTTGTGATGGTCATGACAGAGAGATGAAGAAATTGATGATGGTCATGACAGAGTTGTGATGGTGGTGATGATGGTCATGACAGAGTGGTGATGGAGTTGCTGATGGTCATGACAGAGTGATGAAGAAGTTGATGATGGTCATGACAGAGTGGTGACGGAGGTGATGATGGTCATGACAGAGTGGTGATGGAGTTGATGATGGTCATGGCAGAGTGGTGATGGAGTTGATGATGGTCATGACAGAGTGGTGATGGAGTTGATGATGGTCATGACAGAGTGGTTGGTGATGGAGTTGATGATGGTCATGACATAGTGGTGATGGAGTTGATGATGGTCATGACAGAGTGGTGATGGAGTTGATGATGGTCATGACAGAGTGGTGATGAGGTGATGATGGTCATTACAGAGTGGTGATGGAGGTGATGATGGTCATGGCAGAGTGATGATGGAGGTGATGATGGTCATGACAGAGTGATGATGGAGGTGATGATGGTCATGACAGCGTGGTGATGGAGTTGATGATGGTCATGACAGAGTGGTGATGAGGTGATGATGGTCATGACAGAGTGGTGATGGAGTTGATGATGGTCATGACAGAGTGATGATGGAGTTATGATGGTCATGACAGAGTGGTGATGGGGTTGATGGTGATGACTGGTGATGAAATGATGACAGTAGTGATGACAAGTACCACCTGACACTTAGTGGTGATGATCATGAGAATGATAGTGCTACATTAATTGCAGCATGGCTGACTACTTCTCGGTGAATTATGGATAGCGTTCGATTGATAAGGTCGGCTAGGGCTAGAGTAAGGTGAGCTTGGAGCTGTCGCAAGGACTGGATACTGTGCTATATAAGAACGTAACTTTACTTTCTTATTTAACTGATTTTTAACAAAACAGGTTTCAGTCATTAGATTTGACCAAAGTCAATTTTTAGGCTGATATTTAGGACTCAACCCACTGAAGAAAACAACATCAACAACAAGAAACAGACACATCTGTATAATGGTGTCATGCAGTCATAGAACGGTTAACATTCTGAAATTGACTGCACCTGGATTGACTAAGTTAATAGATGATTCAATCAAAACTACAAAAAGAAACAACCGAGCTATGCAACTTTTGATACAGTAAGTTTAGTTTTCGCAAAAAGATATTTATTGAGATCAGCACAAAATAGACTACAGAGACACTTTTTATGTGAAACCAACAAAACACCTAATTGACTGCACTGATGGCTGACAGTTTAGATGAATTGAACTTACCTAACTGGTGCATTTGGCTGTTGTGGGTTAGAGATCTTCTGTGGCACAAAATGAACGCATTCCTTTCTCATTATGTTGTCAGTGACAAAACAGATGAGATCACTGTGAGCTTTCTACAAACAGATGAGATCACTGTGAGCTTTCTACAAACAGATGAGATCACTGTGAGCTTTCTACAAACAGATTAGATCACTGTGAGCTTTCTACAAACAGATTAGATCACTGTGAGCTTTCTACAAACAGATGAGATCACTGTGAGCTTTCTACAAACAGATGAGATCACTGTGAGCTTTCTACAAACAGATGAGATCACTGTGAGCTTTCTACAAACATATTAAATCACTGTGAGCTTTCTACAAACAGATGAGATCACTGTGAGCTTTCTACAAACAGATTAAATCACTGTGAGCTTTCTACAAACAGATTAGATCACTGTGAGCTTTCTACAAACAGATGAGATCACTGTGAGCTTTCTACAAACAGATGAGATCACTGTGAGCTTTCTACAAACAGATGAGATCACTGTGAGCTTTCTACAAACAGATGAGATCACTGTGAGCTTTCTACAAACAGATGAGATCACTGTGAGCTTTCTACAAACAGATGAGATCACTGTGAGCTTTCTACAAACAGATGAGATCACTGTGAGCTTTCTACAAACAGATTAGATCACTGTGAGCTTTCTACAAACAGATGAGATCACTGTGAGCTTTCTACAAACAGATGAGATCACTGTGAGCTTTCTACAAACAGATGAGATCACTGTGAGCTTTCTACAAACAGATTAGATCATTGTGAGCTTTCTACAAACATATTAGATCAATGTGAGTTTTCTACAAACATATTAGATCATTGTGAGCTTTCTACAAACATATGGAATCACTGTGAGTTTTCTACAAACATATTAGATCATTGTGAGCTTTCTACCAACAGATGAGATCACTGTGAGCTTTCTACAAACAGATTAAAGCACTGTGGCTTCCTACAAACAGATGAGATCACTGTGAGCTTTCTACAAACATATTAAATCACTGTGAGCTTTCTACAAACAGATGAGATCACTGTGAGCTTTCTACAAACAGATGAGATCACTGTGAGCTTTCTACAAACAGATTAGATCACTGTGAGCTTTCTACAAACAGATGAGATCACTGTGAGCTTTCTACAAACAGATGAGATCACTGTGAGCTTTCTACAAACAGATGAGATCACTGTGAGCTTTCTACAAACATATTAGATCACTGTGAGCTTTCTACAAACAGATTAGATCACTGTGAGCTTTCTACAAACAGATTAAACCACTGTGGCTTCCTACAAACAGATGAGATCACTGTGAGCTTTCTGCAAACAGATTAAATCACTGTGAGCTTTCTACAAACAGATGAGATCATTGTGAGCTTTCTACAAACAGATTAAATCACTTTGAGCTCTCTACAAACATGAGATCACTGTGAGCTTTCTACAAACATAATTATGAGATCACTGTGAGCTTTCTACAAACAAACGAGATCACTGTGAGCCTTCTACAAACAGATGAGATCACTTCGAGCTATCTACAAAACGATGAGATCACATTGAGCTTTCTACAAACATGAGATCACTTTGACATTTCTACAAACAGACGAGACTGCTGTGAGCTTTCTATAAACAGATGAGACCACTTTGAGCCTTCTACAAGCAGATGATATCACTTTGTGCTCTCGACAAACAGACAACCTCTGTATGTGAGTTAACATGCACGATTCAATCACAAAATATTTCGACTAGCATAAATTTATCCTGCAGAATGGTCTGTTTCATGCAGTGCTAATTAATGATGGTTGTTATGTATCGTCTCTTTAAAACTGGTAAACACAGTTGAAAGCTGGAGAATGTATGCAACAATGCTTTACCTAGAGACACGCCCACCCATCCTTTAGAAGGGCCAAGTTTGATTTGGATGGGTAGAAATATCAGTGGACAACGAATGGACAGGTGAAAATAAGGAGCAAGAAAACATCCTAAGAAAGCATAGTTCTATTTTGTCAGCCATGCTTTGAAAATGGATTGCAAACATGTATGTGCACAGATTATGATGCATATATAATAATAATTAGGTAACTTCTATTGCACCTAAATCGTTAGAAACCAAGCTCAGAGGCGCCTCAGTCAGTACAAAAGGGTTGATTGATCTCAGAGTCAATAAACAATTCCAGTTGTCATCAGACTGATTGATACGCCACGGAGCTATGATGGATAGGCAAGGTTGAAAAGGTATGTCTTTAAATGACGCTGGAATTTAGCAATATTTTAACTGATTTAAACTAGAAACCAGCATACTAGACTGGCTTCAATGTATGTGAGTTGACGTACACATACGTACAAGCTGCTGTACAGCACAGTTTTTGGAATGGCAAAATTAGAGGCCTGATTGTAAATGCTCATACCTTGTAGCCGATGTCACCTTTGTGAGCGTCCCTGGGTACCACAGTTGATCGCCTGTAGCATTGGGACACACTCATACGCCGTCCCAGTCTGGCTGAAACAACCTTTGACTCCGGCATCGTGGCCATCCTTGGTCACCTGCGCATGTTCATGTGATGCTGAAGAGAAACGGTCGCATTAGACAGTGTAGAGATTGAATTATTAGACATATTAGACAATGTATAAAGACTGAGTGCATCATATTAGACAGTGTATAGAGACTGAGTGTGATGTATTAGACAGTGTATAGAGACTGAGTGTGTTGTATTATGTATAGAGACTGGGTGTGTTGTATTAGACAGTGTATAGAGACTGAGTGTGTTGTATTAGACAGTGTATAGAGACTGAGTGTGTTGTATTAAAAGTATAGAGACTGAGTGTGTTGTATTAGACAGTGTGTGTTGTATTAGACAGTGTATAGAGACTGAGTATGTTGTATTAGACAGTGTATAGAGACTGAGTGTGTTGTATTAGACAGTGTATAGAGACTGAGTGTGTTGTATTAGACAGTGTATAGAGACTGAGTGTGTTGTATTAGACAGTGTATAGAGACTGAGTGTGTTGTATTAGACAGTGTATAGAGACTGAGTGTGTTGTATTATGTATAGAGACAGAGTGTGTTGTATTAGAAAAGATGGTGTGTTGTATTAGACAGTGTATAGAGACTGAATGTGTTGTATTATGTATAGAGACAGAGTGTGTTGTATTATGTATAGAGACTGAGTGTGTTGTATTAGACAGTGTATAGAGACTGAGTGTGTTGTATTAGACAGTGTATAGAGACTGAGTGTGTTGTATTATGTATAGAGACTGAGTGTGTTGTATTAGACAGTGTATAGAGACTGAGTGTGTTGTATTAGACAGACTGACAGTGTATAGAGACTGAGTGTGTTGTATTAGACAGTGTATAGAGACTGAGTGTGTTGTATTAGACAGTGTATAGAGACTGAGTGTGTTGTATTAGACAGTGTATAGAGACTGAGTGTGTTGTATTAGACAGTGTATAGAGACTGAGTGTGTTGTATTAGACAGTGTATAGAGACTGAGTGGTGTATTAGACAGTGTATAGAGACTGAGTGTGTTGTATTAGACAGTGTATAGAGACTGAGTGAGTCATATTAGACAGTATATAGAGACTGAGTGTGTTGTATTAGACAGACTGACAGTGTATAGAGACTGAGTGTGTTGTATTAGACAGTGTATAGAGACTGAGTGGTATATTAGACAGTTATAGAGACTGAGTGTGTTGTATTAGACAGTGTATAGAGACTGAGTGAGTCATATTAGACAGTATATAGAGACTGAGTGTGTTGTATTAGACAGTGTATAGAGACTGAGTGAGTCATATTAGACAGTATATAGAGACTGAGTGTGTTGTATTAGACAGTGTATAGAGACTGAGTGAGTCATATTAGACAGTATATAGAGACTGAGTGTGTTGTATTAGACAGTGTATAGAGACTGAGTGAGTCATATTAGACAGTTATAGAGACTGAGTGTGTTGTATTAGACAGTGTATAGAGACTGAGTGAGTCATATTAGACGTTATAGAGACTGAGTGTGTTGTATTAGACAGTGTATAGAGACTGAGTGAGTTATATTAGACAGTGTATAGAGACTGAGTGTGTTGTATTAGACAGTGTATAGAGACTGAGTGAGTATTAGACAGTTATAGAGACTGAGTGTGTTGTATTAGACAGTGTATAGAGACTGAGTGTGTTGTATTAGACAGTGTATAGAGACTGAGTGTGTTGTATTAGACAGTGTATAGAGACTGAGTGAGTCATATTAGATAGTTTATAGAGACTGAGTGTGTTGTATTAGACAGTGTATAGAGACTGAGTGAGTCATATTAGACAGTTATAGAGACTGAGTGTGTTGTATTAGACAGTGTATAGAGACTGAGTGAGTCATATTAGACAGTATATAGAGACTGAGTGTGTTGTATTAGACAGTGTATGAGACTGAGTGTATATTAGACAGTATATAGAGACTGAGTGTGTTGTATTAGACAGTGTATAGAGACTGAGTGTCTATTAGCATAGTATAGAGACTGAGTGTGTTGTATTAGACAGTGTATAGAGACTGAGTGAGTCATATTAGACAGTTATAGAGACTGAGTGTGTTGTATTAGACATGTATAGAGACTGAGTGAGTCATATTAGACAGTTATAGAGACTGAGTGTGTTGTATTAGACAGTGTATAGAGACTGAGTGATCATATTAGATGTTTATAGAGACTGAGTGTGTTGTATTAGACAGTGTATAGAGACTGAGTGGTCATATTAGATAGTTTATAGAGACTGAGTGTGTTGTATTAGACTGATAGAGACAGTGTTATTATTTTAGAGACTGATGTGTTGTATTAACAGTGTATAGAGACTAGTGGTTATTAGACAGTATAGAGACTGAGTGTTGTATTAGACAGTGTATAGACTGAGTGATTGCTATTAGAAGTGTATAGAGACTGAGTGTGTGTATTAGACAGTATAGAGACTGAGTGGTTGTATTAAATGTAAGACTGAGTGTATTGTATTAGACAGTGTAAGAGACGAGTGCATTGTATTAGACAGTTAAGAGACTGAGTGGTTGTATTAGACAGTGTATGAGACTGAGTGAGTTGTATTAGACAGTTATAGAGACTGAATGTGTTGTATTAGACAGTTATAGAGACTGAGTGTTGTATATTAGGACTGAGTGTGTGTATTAGACAGTGTAAGGACGAGTGTTTATTAGTTATAGGACTGAGTGTGTGTATTAGACAGTGTAGGACGAGTGATTGTATAGACAGTGTATGGACGAGTGGTTGTTTAGACAGTGTAAGACTGAGTGTTGATTAGACAGTGTAAGGACAGTGTTGATTAGACAGTTAGGACGAGTGTTTATTGATAGTTAAGGACTGAGTGTTTGTATTAGACAGTGTATAGGACTGAGTGTATTGTATTAGACAGTGTATAGGACTGAGTGTTTATTAGACAGTGTAAGGACTGAGTGATTATTAGACAGTGTACGGGACTGAGTGTTGTATTAGACAGTTATAGAGACTAGTGTTATTGGACGACTATTAAGTTAGGACTGAGTGTTTGTATTAGACAGTTAAAGCCAGTGTTTATTGACAGTGTGGAAGTCTTTTATGAGACATGCATTGTATTAGACAGTGTAGAACTGAGTATTTGTATGATGTAAGGACTGAGTGCATTGTATTAGACAGTGTAAGAGATGAGTGCATGTTGTACTAGACAGTGTATAGAGACTGAGTGTATTGTATTAACAGTGTACGTGAGACTGAGTGCATTGTATTAGACAGTGTACAGGACGAGTGTTTGTATTAGACAGTGTAGGGGACTGTGTGTTGTATTAATGTATAGAGACTGAGTGTGTTGTATTAAGACAGTGTGTATAGACAGTGTATAGAGACTGAGTGTGTTGTATTAGACAGTGTAAGGACTGAGTGTTGTATTAGACAGTGTATAGAGACTGAGTGTTGTATTAGACAGTGTATAGAGACTAGTGTGTTGTATTATGTAAGAGACTGAGTGTTTGTATTAGACAGTGTATAGACAGTGTGTTGTATTATGTATAGAGACTGAGTGTGTTGTATTATGTATAGAGACTGAGTGTGTTGTATTAGACAGTGTATAGAGACTGAGTGTGTTGTATTCATGTATAGAGCTGAGTGTTGTTCTTATGGACTAAGTTTGTTTTTCGCTGATGTTTGATTAAACAGTGTATAGAGACTGGTGTGTTGTATTATTATAGAGACCATTTATTAACAGGTTAAACTGAGTGTGTTGTATTAGAAAAGGTATAAGACTAATGTGTTGTTTAGACAGTGTATGAGACTGAGTGTGTTGTATTCAGTCATAGAGATGAGTTGTTTATTAGACATATATAGAGAGTGAATGTGTTGATAGACATGAAGAGACTGAGTGTGTTATACTGTAAGAGACTGAGTGTGTTGTATTAGACAGTGTATAGAGACTGAGTGTGTTGTATTAGACAGCAACCTGGACAGTGTATAGAGCTGAGTGTGTGGGGAATTAACAAAATGTAAGAGCTAAAAAAAAAAAAAAAAAAAAAAAAAAAAAAAAAAAAAAAAAAAAAAAAAAAAAAAAAAAAAAAAAAAAAAAAAAAAAAAAAAAAAAAAAAAAAAAAAAAAAAAAAAAAAAAAAAAAAAAAAAAAAAAAAAAAAAAAAAAAAAAAAAAAAAAAAAAAAAAAAAAAAAAAAAAAAAAAAAAAAAAAAAAAAAAAAAAAAAAAAAAAAAAAAAAAAAAAAAAAAAAAAAAAAAAAAAAAAAAAAAAAAAAAAAAAAAAAAAAAAAAAAAAAAAAAAAAAAAAAAAAAAAAAAAAAAAAAAAAAAAAAAAAAAAAAAAAAAAAAAAAAAAAAAAAAAAAAAAAAAAAAAAAAAAAAAAAAAAAAAAAAAAAAAAAAAAAAAAAAAAAAAAAAAAAAAAATTTTTTTTTTTTTTTTTTTTTTTTTTTTTTTTTTTTTTTTTTTTTTTTTTTTTTTTTTTTTTTTTTTTTTTTTTTTTTTTTTTTTTTTTTTTTTTTTTTTTTTTTTTTTTTTTTTTTTTTTTTTTTTTTTTTTTTTTTTTTTTTTTTTTTTTTTTTTTTTTTTTTTTTTTTTTTTTTTTTTTTTTTTTTTTTTTTTTTTTTTTTTTTTTTTTTTTTTTTTTTTTTTTTTTTTTTTTTTTTTTTTTTTTTTTTTTTTTTTTTTTTTTTTTTTTTTTTTTTTTTTTTTTTTTTTTTTTTTTTTTTTTTTTTTTTTTTTTTTTTTTTTTTTTTTTTTTTTTTTTTTTTTTTTTTTTTTTTTTTTTTTTTTTTTTTTTTTTTTTTTTTTTTTTTTTTTTTTTTTTTTTTTTTTTTTTTTTTTTTTTTTTTTTTTTTTTTTAGACAGTATATAGAGACTGAGTGTGTTGTATTAGACAGTGTATAGAGACTAAGTGTGTTGTATTATGTATAGAGACTGAGTGTGTTGTATTAGACAGTGTATAGAGACTGAGTGTGTTGTATTAGACAGTGTATAGAGACTGAGTGTGTTGTATTAGACAGTGTATAGAGACTGAGTGTGTTGTATTAGACAGTGTATAGAGACTGAGTGCATTGTACTAGACAATGTACGGGGATCGAGTGCATTGTATTAGACAGGTTACAGGGAGCGAGTGCATTGTATTAGACAGTGTACGGGGACTGAGTGCATTTTGTTAGCAGTGTACAGGGACCGAGTGCATTTTGTTAGACAGTGTACGGGGACCGAGTGCATTGTTAGACAGTGTATGGGGACCGAGTGCATTGTGTTAGACAGTGTACGGGGACCGAGTGCATTTTGTTAGACAGTGTACAGGGACCGAGTGCATTTTGCATAGACAGTGTACGGGGACCGAGTGCATTGTATTAGACAGTGTACAGGGACTGAGTGCATTGTATTAGACAGTGTACAGGGACTGAGTGTATTGTATTAGACAGTGTACGGGGACCTGAGTGCATTGTATTAGACAGTGTACAGGGACTGAGTGCATTGTATTTGACAGTGTACAGGGACTGAGTGCATTGTATTACACATTGTATTTCGTTTGCCCTGAATCTTCCAGGTTTCTTGTGGTACCTAACTTTGTTTTTCTGCAGATGTTTGGTGCCAAAATAGCCTTTTTAAAGCCATGTTTTTTCTGTGGAAGCCCTCCATACTTTATGCAGAGACCCATCCACCTTTAATCAGGTTAAACTGGGTAGAAATATTGGTGGATGTGTAGAAAAAGGTCTTAAAAATCATACATTTTGTCAGCTATGCTTTAAAAATGTGTGTCACATGTGTGTTTCTGGTTAATTTCAGGTCATATGTATATGAGTTGATATTAATCACATTCACATATACACCAAAAATGTGTAACTGTGAAACACTTGATCGCACATGAAGCCTTCACGCCCTCTGAGAAGATACCAGTTACATAGACTGTAGGCAAACATACCTAAGTTCTGTTCACTCAGAAAGCAGTCTAAATAGAGGACAATCTTATATTTAAACACCACACCTAGAATATAATCATGCATGTAAACACAGCACACCCATGACTGAATAGGCTAAATAATGCCAATTTCTGGTTTCTAAGCCAATGAGCACATTTATAGAAATAGGTCCTGCACTAATAACATTTGTATTTATGCATTTATGGTATAATTATTCCTCTATTTAAACAAGTATTCCCGCATTACAAGTGAACATTGTAACTTAAAAAGGCCCAATTTTTTTACACAGCTTACTTATGCTTGTAATACTGCTTATAGTAAGCAATTTGCTCAGTACACAGTTGATAGTATATCCTTTTTATTTATCATAACATTTTATCAGTCATAAAATTGCACCCACTCACTCATTTTGATGACAAATTGGGAATAGGGCCTGTAAGTGGGTCACGATACATGGCGAGACTCTGTGCGACTGGAGCTGATTGGGGACTAGATACAAGAATAATGCTCTAATGACGGATGATAGTTGTATCTTCCGACTGATGAATACTAGGAAAATCAGGTCATAAATATCTTGCGTTATATCTTTTTTTATCTTAAATGTCCAATTTAATATTGAGTTTACCACACTGTCATCAACATATAGCGATTTTATATATATATATATATATATATATATATATATATATACATAGCACAGACAGTATACTGTCTATACATGATTTTAGACTGTATGTGTCTTTTACAGGATTTTCATTTTACATTGCTGTACGTCGTGGTTTCATAACAGTTCGATAAGCTCTTATATCTGACAAGTTGTCTAAATGCACATAATGATAACACATGTATATACATTTGACCCAAAACAGGTTGTACTGTGCGAAAGATGACATTCTTCATTACTAATCAAGATCGCCAAATACAAGTACTAGCCACTGACTGAATAAAGGTGTGTGTATAGTATAAAACAACAGTAAATTTGTTTTAAATGAAAACAGTTTGTGAAAAATAATGAACTTCACTTATGTGTGTGCAAGTAAGGTTGGGTTTGTTAATGTAAGTACTTCTCAAACTGTTACATACTTACTGTATATTGAATGTTATTAATGTATAATTGGTTTAAATGTGATATCATTGACATACCATGACCATGCATGTGCACAAACAACTGTACTATGAAGTAGAGAGCATATGCAGTAGATGACAAGAAGGTTAATATGTGTCTTTGCCAAGATCTTTGGTCTGGTTTTGCCTGACCCACATTATTTAATATTAACTACCGTACAGAATGAACAACAATTTAATACCCATACAGCGTACAGGCAGTAGCAATGTAATTATGTTGTATTGCGGACATTATGTAAGTCCAGCAACACACTATTGATTGCATCTTGTCTGCCATATTGAAAATTATTGACAAAATCTCTGCACACATTACTGTGTTCCAACTTCCAAATCAACATGCTGGCATATATTCTCAATTAAAAAAGAACACAACTTTACAATATGTATATCAGCAACAGATATGAAGCTTCGTCATACATATTCTGAGATACTAAATGAAACACAGAAGAGAGTAGTTCTTGGTTAACTTAAATTTGTTATAACACTACTTCGTAAAAGTGTACACCACTAGTATAGTCTACTTTTTACATGTTCTATTGTTCAAGTTCCGTTATATATAGTTATATTTTATTATACCAAGTCTGTCTTAGCCAAATATTACTCAACATTAATTTTTTTAGTCAAATTAATTACATAAATTTGAGCCAAAGCATCATAAACTACTATATTACATTTTAAATATTTATGTTCTGGTAACTGCCAGTGACAATGTATTTGTGTTATAACATATACTAACATGACAGGTGATAATTTTGAAAGTAAATGACACAAAGCTCCACTTGGAGGAGATATGTGAAAGAGGGCGCCACTGCAGAAGTAAAACATGCTGACATGGCAAAATGCAGGCTTGTGTTGAGTTGTGAGGATTTTCAAATGTTAATAACTCTAAAACTATGCAAAATATGTGAATACATCCTGTGACATATTCGCAATAATAATATTTATGATGGTGTAGACAAAAATGAAATTCCATGGCTACAATTCCATGCACAGCCCTTCGGAATATTGAGCTCCGGAAATGTCCACCCTTCCAGACAAATTTTGAAAATTGTGTAAATTTATCCATCCTCACTAGCTAGGGCTAGTTTACTTAGCAAACTAACCCTGGCTGATCCCTATAAGAACTGCATGATTTAGTGTTTTATATGTTTAACAATATTCATACTCAACCCTTCTGCATCAGTTGAGCTTTTGTTTTTGCAGCTTCCACTATCCTAATAATTTTGTTTTCATCGACTGGTGACAAGAACTGTAAAAGGTATCAGCAGTGCCCCTGGCACGCAAGGATCAATAAAGGCAGAATCAGATCGAGGCAAATTGAGCCAAGCCATACAATTTTGGCAAAGCCAACTATTCTTCTTCTGGTAATCCACTACTGTTATATATAATATGCTGATTTCATGGATGCTCAGTGCACATGTTCAAGTGTGGGTTGCTTATTAAAAAATTAATGGTTTTAAAATAATTAAAATGGTTACAAAAACGTGCACAGTGCAGGTTAAAATCAGTGGTCACAATATACTTTAAACACTGCCTGGGGCTGTGCTATTATAATCAAGGCACTGTTTGAAAGTCTCTGGAGAGTGGCTGAGCTAGCCCAGCAAACAACGACCCGTGATTTCACATGTTCTGTAAGTGAATTCACGAGTTCAAATGGCTCAATTCACATGTTTCTGTACGTGAATTCACTGGATTCTTTGAACAAATTTGTTGTGTCGACATGTGTTTACCGTGAAATCACGAGTTTTTCACGTGATGACACGTACCAGTGAAACTGTACCAGTTCTGACCCACTATGACTCGTGTTAAACTTGTTCAAAACTCGTGACAACGAGCAGACCACATGTATTCACGTGAATACACATGAAAACAGGTACTGGTGGAACGGTACCAATTATGAACCAGTATGACACGTGCCAACTGGTTCAGAAGTGGTTCCTTGTTTCCTGGGAGCACATAATATTAACTGTGTTAATTTGGTGTTAGTTTGTTCCAAGCCTATAGGTTCTATTGTGGCTCATAGGCTTTGTATTCGGGAACTTTGGACTTGGGCATTACTTGTAAGGGTTCCCTTAGCTCTGCGCCCAGCAGCTAAATGTTCTGTGGCACAGTGGATGCGTGTTGGATGTATGTACGTGTCTTCTTAATTCTTCTTCCGTATATACCGCCTAGTCTCAACATGCTGAGGATATGCAGGCAGACGAACAGGACAAATCAGAAAAAATTATTGTTCTTTTACGGTGCAATAATAAATATGTCAGAAGGTGCAATATGTCAGAAGTACTGATCCGAGTAGGGTGTCAACTAAGCCGTGTTGAATTAATTATGTACAAAATATCATAGATTCATAGTGAACCTAGGGCTAGGGCAATGCCTAGTTGTGCGTCTGCCCTTGTGCCGGAGTTCTAGTCCAGATCGAAGCAAAGCCAGAGGCAGAGCAAATTACAGGCAAAACCACGCAGAGTTAGCCTAATATATAGTTATACGCTGTTACAAAACTGAGAAGGCCGGCTAACGGTTAGGTAGTCAAGTTAATGGAGTTAGATAACTGTACGGCTTACTTACGTCTTCCAGAGAACAACAGCCTTCACCACTCCCGTACCTTACGCCACCGGTGATCGACGTCACCAGCACACACTACTCACGTGGAATGGGGGTTACAGTCACACTACTCCCTAGTCACCGGTAAACAAACTGGCCGGCTTCAGTGGCGCCATCTCACGGATTGCGTTGTATTTGGGCTGCGTCTTTATAAAAAATATGTATCTGTAATCCTTACTACTTACTACATTGACCGATCAATCTTGATAATTAAACAACGGTTGGTTTATTGTTGAAGGAAACAGAAAAATACAAAAAAGTAGAGACGAACCAAAGAAGGGAATGCCAGAACTTAGATAACAGATTTTCGTTGTCTTTTTGACATTTAAAAATAGTTCCCAGTTCAAACCTCTGGTTAAAAACCTAGCTCCCAAAGTTGAGGGCTGCATATCCCTCGTGACTTGGAGATTACGGTTTGGATTACGGAGATTTGCAGCCGCTGGCCTGGGACTAGGTGCGCACTGTCTCAGCACTTGGAAACGACTAGAAGAAAAAGGAAACCCGCTTGATGGGGGCACCATCAACTACTCGATTTCCGTTTTATTTATAGCTTCTTCCGGTCCGGTGCTTGGGTCGGTCGATAATAAGGAAAACGTGCAATTACAAAATGTTGTTGTGTTCTGAAAATATCGCAGCATACCGGATTGGCAAGATAAATTGAATGTGCAATTATACGTAAAATTTGACTACTACTGCGAACGTAACATTCACAGGCTGAAGCATGGAAAATGCACATCATATTCGCGCGCTGTCAAACGCAAATGGAAAACGACCCGCGCCGTTTTTAAATGATGCTTTGTTCCAGTCTGAAATTTCTCTTGAATGGAAAGAAGACAGTCGGCTAATGACGGGCAGTTACAACGTATGTGAAGCCTAGTTTTCTTGCAATAAATATACAAGTCCGAGCGATGGTAATCTTCCAGTTAACTGGCTTAAATTATTAGGGCCTTCTCTCTTGATGTGGAATGACAGACAACTCGGCCCACCGACAACTCGGCCCAGGACAACTCGACCCAGGCCGAGTTGTCTCGAGACAACTCGGCCCCAGTGTGAGACAACTCGGCCCCGATGACTGCTCGGTGAATTATATTTAGTGGTTAAATTCTATAGATATGGGCGATTTTTTACTTTCTGTTTCTGACGTATAACCATTAATTAAGCAACGTCTTACAACCGCCTGTCTTCTTCTCGTGTATATTGTGTACCTGTACACACTAGGATACAAAATAAAAGAAAGCTTAATCCTGTAAAGAATTAAATTAACAAAACAAACTCGCACTAAACTCGAAATCATCTGCGGCGGCGGCGGTGTTTTATCGCGGCGGCGCTGCATAAACGAGCTTTAAAAATTAGGTTTTATCCTAACCATAATTTAACAGAATAAACCCTAAACCTTAATTATACACTGATATAATAATCGATTCCTTGACACAATACGGATATTATTTTGCGTGAGTTTGTTTAATTTGTGAATATTATTTGTTTTTAATGAAAGTCATTAAAATTTAAATGTTAGTATATGTATAAACGTTTGAAGAATTCGTTGGGTGTGACTGATTCGACTTTAACATAACTGTTAAAGCTGCCCAATCAGTTCGTTTGCTCATCGCTCATTGTATGTATGTACGTACGCACGCACGCACTTGCACTCACACACACACACAAACACAAACCTTCCCCAATATCAATACAAATACAAATACACGGGCCGAGTTGTCTCTGGAAGTGGCCGGGTTGTCCTGGGCCGAGTTGTCGGTGGGCCGAGTTGTCTGCCCACCCTTGATGTGCACAAGACTGTGCCAAGTACTACAACTGTACGTGTTCAGAATGTCATTCTACATCACTTCTGGTACAAAGAAGTTGTATATTAATTTGTTTAATCGTGTTTTTGAGCAATTTAATGCCATCGAATCAACGTAAATAAGCTGATGTCACAGGGCGCGAGCAGTGGGCGCATGCCAGACACATCAGATTCAGATGTCTTGCGATTTGCAAATATGTCCCCAAAACTAATGCTATATCATTAATTTTTATTCTGTATAATGCAGATTAATTTGTTTTAAGCTTAAATAAAAAATACTGTTGTTTGTTTTTATTTCGACTTCGCAACCCACAAGACATCGCCTTTACAGCTCTGAGGCATCTAGCATGCGCCAGCTACTCGCACCCTGTGACATTGGCTAATTTATGTCGACTGGACAGCATTAAATTGCTCAAAAACACAGTTATAAAATTTAATATATACCACTTCTTTGTACAGTGTACCAGAATTAATGTAGAATGACATTCTGAACATATACACATTGAAAACAGGTGGTAAACGTTTTGAAAAGGCCCTAATAATTTAGGCCAGTTAACTGGAAGATTACCCGATCCTATAGTCTATACTTCTCCCCAAAATCCACTGCCGTCAAGGATAACGATTTCGTGAATCTGACCTAACTATGTCTATGAAAATGACAATCTACACTGCAGCCGCCAAACTGCTCCCCACTGGCCCCAGTCCTCACACATCTTTTTTTTGGGAAAGTATTAAAATTTTGTTTAAGGTATTTGTATTTGACCTTTTTTAAATTATTTTTATTTGACCTTGATAAGATACAGATATTATGCAATTTCCGGTAATTGCTGAGAAAATTAAGATAACAAAATTGAGGATCTCTATCAATGGCAGTGCCATCCATGACAGGGAAACAAGGTGAAAGAACAATAAAAACATCTAAACTTAACTAAAACACCATTAGTGGACTAGTTTAGTCATGTACCATATTGTGTTTTGATGTTCATTGGGTAAATTAATTGAAATGTGTGAAATTCACTGTGGATGCATTCTTTTCAGAAGAGATGGTGTCATGGAGTTTCCATGGTTACTCAAGAGCCAGGCAGCAAACCCTACAAGGGAGCACAAGAATCACATCCCAAACCTTTGTCTGCCACCATGTGTGTGAGATGCCTTTCTGGAGAACCTGTGAGTTGGGTCAACAGTTAACAACTGCACGAAACAGTGTCACAGAATGTTGAATGTTAGTGAGTCACTAACATTCAGCATTCTGTTTAACAAACTGAATGTACGTAGATGTGAAAATTATGTATATTCCCTGATTTCCTACTTGACTATGTTATCGTTGGATATACACAGTTTTTGGAAATTGTCAAAACCATAATAAATTACAGGGGGAGGACTGTTGGTAACTCTCCTGCTTATACGGGCACAATTATGTAAATAAAGCTTATTTAAAAATGTTTAATGTTGTCAAATTGTTGTCAATAGTGAAATGTTTTGTTCAATAAGTACCAGTTTCAAAGTGATACATATTATAATTGTTTTGCATATCATGACATATGCAGTTCAGTGGAAAAACAGAATAGATAGCTTGTTCAGTTTTGTGTCATAACTCGGTGTTTGAACAATTATCAGTTGTCCTCTTTGTCTGTGCCATAAGAAAATGACATCTTGATCTACCTAACTAAAGTAATACAAATCTTGTGAATGTGTATTCAGCATGAAAGAACAATCCAACAGAATATTAATTTTTAACATATTAGGATCACATTTGTGTCATTGGAGTAACATTTTGACATTGGCATCACAGTGACATACATAAACAAACTGTTTTAAAATGTGTTTAAGTAGGTAAATAGTGTTGCATGCCTATGATTTGACCAAAATATGTGGGAAACTGGACAAGGATTATATAAGCTTATAGTTTACTTCCATCATAAACATTAAAGGGATTCTTTGACAACTCATTGTATGTACATACTTCTGAATTAAACCTGTTAACATAAATATATATATATATAAACATATAATGAGAAAAACAATATATTGAGAAAAACAAACTTTGCGTACGCAGAGTATCACAAAACTAATTTGTACCACCACATTAATTTCGGTTTTTGGTGCAGTTAGCATCAATGTTATGCATATATATATGCAAGACATAAGTAGCAGAGAAAGTACTTATGGGAAATGTTCATGTTGTTATACAGTACACCTTGAACATATCACCTTGTAGATAATCTTACAAGGAATCCCTTTATTGATCTGTAAACATGATTTCTAGGGAAATGTCTTAATGCTGTAAACTTTTTTCAGGGTCACATCAATCACATGATGGTCACGTGACACCCATCCGTCATCAGCTGAAGTCAGAAGAGTCGTTTCACTACTCCACAAAACATCTCTTCTGCATAGTACCCGGTACTACCATCTGTAGTCACTTAGTTCAGAATTAGATTACCCCTTAGTTAGGTTTTATGTGGCAGCTAACAAAATCAACCTGTTGTCTAATTTGATTCAGAAAGTTAACAAAATGTGGTGTTCAAGCTGGATTTCTCAGGGTATGTATCATGTAAACATTTTAATATAACACCACAGTACATAAACATACATGGGTTCAAATGCAAAGTTACAAGCATGTTTGAAATCAAGTTGTCTTCAGTGTAAAGTAAGCTTGGAGGTTTTTTAGCTAACGAATTATTATTTGGTGTTAACCTGACATTGTCCAGTATGGAGTTATACATCTTAAGGTGATATATATTCCCAACACATTTAATTATTACTAATACTGGTGTACAGTGCACCTGGAGTCCTTCACTTCTTCCTTCTGAAATCCCAGGATAAAGTTTGTCAGTACACTAGTCTTTAACTTTAAATTTCCACATCAAATAAAGTCAGAGAACTACCCAGTATTTGTACATATATCCTTTCCAAAGGCACCTGAATTCTTCATTTGCACTCTCGTAAGGCTCACAAAAACCCTCTTCAGCCTCGGAAGTGCACTAGAAATCTCAAACAGCACCTTGCTAAGATATTTGGCAGCTATACCTATCTCCAGCCCCCAATCAAATTATATTGGGGTGTTTTGCCCCCAAACCCATTTCCCAGTACTGATGCCTGTTTTTCTTTGCATTTAATCCTAGGTTTGTTAGGAGGTTACTGATATAGTTATAAAATGAATTTAAAACATGAGTAATTGCCCTTTCTCCAAGGTGAAAGCCAATTCAAATATGTTTTGCCTTCATGTGTTTGAAAGGCAACAGTGATTTAATGTAAATAATGTATAATTTTTTTGTTAAACATGCATGTATTTGTTTTACTTTTTTAGAAGAAATAGCTGACAAAGATGAATATTTAATTTTGCTTAGCTTTAAGATGTTGCTGAAGTGTGTTGCTATTTGGTTAATGATTTTATATAACTTGAAGATCTTTTATTTTTTAAACTCAGGGGGCAACTGTTTACTCAGCCAGTAAAGCATTGTGTAAAGTGTTTACAAAAACTACACATATACATTACCATTTCACTAAGGTGTATAGCTAATAAGAAGACTGCACCAGTCCATGATGTAGAAACCATTGTAACATTTGCTGAGCATTCTCAAGTTACTGCCACAACAATTCTGAGGACATTGTGTCGATGAATTGTCAACAATGTCATGTTGACAGTTTTCAGCAGGTCAAGGATTCTTAAGGAGGTTCAAACAGTAACAAAATGGGCCCATAAACCCATAGCAATGTTACGTTTTTGTTAGTGAATGGGATCCTTATATTCACAACATGCAGATATGTATTTTTATCACATCTGTAACCCAACACAGTCATCTGGTATGACTGGTGGAATTACATTGTTAGTATTGCATTCACAAACACCCTGCCATTCATTGATATAAAATATTTCTTTCACAAGTTTTTGGTTTCTGAAATAACTTGCTTTTTCTGTAGTTAATTTGCATAATAGTGATCTGATTTAAAAAAATCACATTTACATATTTTTCTGTAATATGCTAATTATTTTGAACACATTTGAATAAGTCGTGTGCATTATTGCAAGTCATCCTATTTAATAATTATAATTGTTAATTCGTTCAAAAATGTGCACGTTGTATTAAAGTAAACGAGTCAGCGGACTTATGACAGAGTTAACAGCAACAGGAATTAGCTTGACTTGCAAATGGTAAATAAATGTTATGTCACCTAAAATTACAATACAGAAATATACTAACACTGCCTAGAAGTGAGGTGGTACATTTCTAGAAATTTGCCATGATAGATTACCAAAATAGACCTGAGAGAATGTGGTATTCACAACTTGTAACTTGTTATAGAGGTGAGCGACTGTGCACATTTTACAGGAAGTTTTGACATGTTTATACATGTTAATATCATTATATATAATTATATATATATATTTTTAAGTAACAATATTATGTTTTGCAAAGATTTAGTTGTTTATATATGACTTTGTTAATGATTATGTATATTTTACCTTGACCTTTGCATCTGGAAAATTACATGCCGTAACTATTGCATCACTGTTTTGTTTATGGATTGAACTATTAATTAGAAAACTGTTTGAGACACAAGGTACACAGTAGTGTATTCAAGCTGTGGACTTTATGACGTACACTGTACAATTGCGTGTTTGGTTATTTTAAAGTGTACATTTCTAATGTGTTGTGTCATGTTTGGAACTCATTAATTGTCTGCATTATTTGGGTATGTTGTACAAATAATGTTTGTTTTGACTGATGACAATATTAGCATAATAAATGTTAACCTGTAGATACTGTTGTTGACTTTGTAATAAACTATGTTTGCAGTAACACTGACATAGCACTGTCACTAGCTTTGAAAAGAGTCCAGCCATAATTTCATGATAGATGGCTTAGATGCAGAACCCAAGGATGAGGAAAATATGAGCCGATATTGTCCACGGTTTTTTATTTGGAGTTCATTTTAAAGGTCAAAATACTTATATTAATTAATTGACATCTAGTTGACCACATAAAACCAAATATGTTATAATATGCAAATGTTCATCTTTGAGTTTATCCAGTATGGAATAATCTAACATAATGTGAATTTTTTTTTTTAATGTGTATAGTATATACAAACTTTGTTGACACACCCAATCATTCTATGTAAGTATGTTTGCAGAATGCTGTTGTCATGATGTCAGTGCCATCCTGTAACTGTTTTTTGGTCATTGACATGATGTGGAAGTAAAAAACTTGCCCTGGATGTTCAAAAAGATGCTCCCGGCCAACTGTCATTTGTTCTTGGAACACAAACAGTTCTCTTGTTATACAACACATGTATTAATTTAGAAGGAAGCACTCATCCACACCACACCATACACGCTGGAAATTTTAATGTGGGCAGATATGGTTTTTCCCTCAGTAAATCGGAAGTTAGGATGAGATGGCAGCAAAAATGTGTCAACAGCATGCACACAAATCTGTGTGAAAACCAGTTTTTAAGGATATTCGTGGGGAAATGTGAAGGCAAGGGGTAGCATACCAATTTTGTTCCCAGCCTCCCAAAAGGAAGCTACTTCCTGCATGTTGCTCCCCACTGCATGATGCAGTGGTAAACATTCGAGAAATGGACATCATGCTGGACAGTGCCAGGGCTGAGACGAATGGCAACTATAACCATTGCTGCAAACACAAACAATGGATGGAGATCTGTCTTCCTGGCATACGGGAAACATCCCAAGAAGACAGTGTCAGCAGGTCTTGCAGTACTATTTAAAGGAAACGCTATTGTGAAGTAAAATGGTAAATAAAGGTAAGTTCTTATATAGCGCAGTATCCAATCCTCAGGACTGCTCAAAGCACTTTACACTTCACTTCTCTGACAGACCTGTTAAATCAGACACCATCTCAACTTCTCTGGGAAGCTTCCAGCCATATGCTGCAATTAATTCGTGAAGGCTGCTTGTACACATATCCACCACTTTTCTATAGCCAGGTACTCGTTTATACAGCTGAGTGAACTGTAGCAATGTAGAGTGAAAAAACGTGTCCAAAGTTTTAACATGGCAACAGAATTCGAACCCAGGTCCTCTTAGTCGAGAGTCCGAAGCTCTACCCCTGAGCTACTGTGCTCCACTAAGTAATCTACGGGGCATGTCAACCAAGTCTGCCTATCTGGCAACTGAGTCAGTGTTAAGAATTTATAAACAGTGTAGAATAGCGTATTGACAATAGCAGTGGATTTTCAATGAAGAGAACCCAGGTTAGAATCCTGTTCTGCCATGTCAAACTTTGGGCATGTTTCTTTCAGTCTATACTGTATTACTCCAATTCATTCAGCTGTATGAATGAATAATTGGCTATAGACAGTGGTGTATATACGTGTATGAATAGTCTTTGTGCATTAATTGCAGTATGGTTGGATGCTTCCCAGGGATGTTAAGATGTTGTTTGACTAAGCAGGTCTGCCAGGTAGTAATAAGCAAATTGCGAAGTGCTTTATTTGAACAAGCCTGAGGATTGGACACATCGCTATACAAGAACTTACGTTTTTACAAAGATTGACCTATAGCCAGCAATTAGTTGTGTTCCGACGCCTATAAGGATGTTTTGTATGCTTTCTATAGCTCCTTCATGTAGTATTGGTGTGTTTTGTGGAGTATTAATTATTTCTCAAACAAAATATTCCTGCTTTTTGGAAACATTCCAATACCTTGACACTTGTCGAGATAATAATAATTGTATTTGTAAAGCACCGTATATCCGGAATAAATAAAAATAAATATAAAAAATTTACGTAATCAATTAAACTTACATGTATAAAGACTAAATGATAATAAATAGATAATCAAATAAAGCTTGTAAAAATCGTATTGGATAACGTAAAGTAAACCTATCGGCAATAAGTTAATTCCAAATGAAAATAAAATAATACAATTAATAATAAACTATATTAATAAGTATACTAATAAAGTAAGATACTAAAATAATTCAAGAAAAATAAGTATGGTTAAAATAAATTCATTATAAAGCACAATACAGGTAGTTTAAAAATGCGGCCTTAAAAAGATGCTTTTATCAGACTATTATTATTATAACACCCGCAACCAGGAATTAAGTTAGTGGAGTTGTGATTTACATTTTTTTCATCACGCGTCGCCACTGTACGACGGATGAAGCCTCGTTCCTAACTATATGTAGAATAATGGTTTAATACAGCAGTCATTATGCTTGACGTCGTCGTGGTTGATGAAGTCAACATATACTCACGCATAGACTATAATATAATTTTAATTTCTGCAATAGTCCTCAAAGCATTACATTCCGATTACCCTGACACCTGGTGGATTCATTAGGAAACGGTAACTATTTCTTATAGTACTATACATCTGTTTTTGTTTCTTTTTATATCACATGTTGTGTAGCCCATGCAGTAGTAGTGTAATATTACACAGAACCGACACTTGTGTGTAATTGTATAATGTAATGCTCCGATAAAGAGTTATTTATCATGCCATCTGAACTATTCCTATGTCGCCATCTAGCGAATGAATACCACAATTAACTATCGACGGAACGCAACTTCCAGGTAAGCCGCGTAGCCAAAGTCAAAGAATGGGAGCGCTATTACGTTGATTTAACTCTAAATTGGTGCAGTATCAATGCAAGACAGGACACATGAAGTTGTCTGTATGTCGGCTAGCGTTTACTGACGCAGAATAACTCATCTACGGCGCATGAGGCTCGATAATTTGTCGGAGTACTTATTTCCAGGCAAAGTTGACTAAAACGAAACTACTCTGAGTGAGTTCGACTGACTCTGAGTCATCGCCATTGCCACAGGGACAATCCAGGACACGGTCGTGGTTTTGTCGTGTTATGTGTGCGTACATGGCATCGTCAGAAACGTCAGGGTGGAGTTCGGAGACTTACATTGTTGTTACCACGAAAGGGCCTTCTAGAATACCGGCAGATGATCTAAAAGACTATCTGAAAAAGTTGCTTGGTGCTTCTATTCGTGTGACAGTGAAAGACACGGACAATGACGTAGAGACATTTGTTCACATTGACAGCCAACAAGGTACACATATGCATAGTGTTCTTTAAGATAGTATGTATTAGTATTACGTGTTACTGACGGTCGTATGCATACATGTACATGATAGGGGAGAAATGGGCTAAACGGAAAAGTTAGGCAAACTGTAATTTGATCAGATTGGATTCATTTTTTTATCTGAATTTTCCAGATGTTTTTTAGTTTATCATTCGATTGTTTTACTAATTCAATTAATAAGATTCTGTGTACAGTTGTACTTGCTTTCAATGTCCCCCCCCCACCCGGACCAGCGAACACCAGCTACAGGGCACACATTTTGTGGAGGGAAATGCATAGTAATAATTGCTATATAAACTCATTTTTATGGAGCAATGAGCATTTTTGCATTCATGCGTGTCACCGCCAAATGAAAAAAAATCTTTAATAAAATACATTTTGGACTTTTATTCAAAGTTCAAACCACAACACCAATATGCTACTAGTTACTCTAATCTACTCTACGATGCTTCGGGGTTCTATCAATCTGTCGTAACTCTGATTATCCGCATGCAGCCTCTTTTTTTGCACCATAAGGCTAAGTATATGCAGCTCCGACATGCTGTTCGGTCCCTTATTGAGATATGCTGATCGGTCCATTCATGTTTCACAATGTTGTTTTTCTTGAGGGTTTTGCCCTCAGTTCCAGGGAAAAAGGAATCATTGTAGTTCCTTGAACGTTGCAACATCTGCTGCCACGTGCTGCAAAGTATGGGTAACAGCATCATGTTGAATTGCCCGTTGTAGATTGGTCGAATTAGAGAACACTGAATAATTTCTCAAATATCTTACAAACTCCGGTGTGAAACCCAACAGCGGCTGCAGCTCTGTGATTAAAGTAAAATCAGTACTATGTAGAGTTTCACAAAAAATCTATACATTAGCGCTATTTATTACTACTCACGTGAATATTTATTGACACGACAACCATGCAGGTGTTGAGTTAGTTATATCGTATGGCACAGTTTCTGTTAAAATGGTTTAATTATTTAACTGTACATTCACGCAGGGAAACCCATGCACAGTAACAACAGCACCACTGTATGTATTTTTTGTATAGCTCGACGTAATGTTGATTGTATGGTATTGTTGTAATTGCGGTGTCTTCCCATTATACGTACTTCCCGTTATAGCTACTTCCCGTTATAGCTACTTTTTATTCCCGTTATAGCTACTAATTAAGTTTGACAGTTGAACTAGTCCCGTTATAGCTACTTTTCTATTTCTCCATTTTACATTGTAACAAGATAAGGGAGCGTTAACTATTTCACCTCCATCCAGCTTTGATGTAAGTGAGTCCAACTGAGGAATTTCCACAGTCACGTGATAATTTTTAACGAGTACAGTGTACTTTGTGGAGACATGGCTTGGTGATGCTACAAAGATCTCTATGGAGTATGGACGTGTGGAATGTCTACACCGAAACTGACAAATGAACAAACAACCATGTTGAGGGATGGAATTCCAAGTTTGCAAAAGTGGTGGGGAAACACCATCCCAACATCTTCTAGTTCATGGTTGCTAAACATGATGCTGCCATCACACCACCACATAACAAGAATAAATTATCACTTGCATTACTTTTTTGATAAATACAATTCTGTACTCAGTACAATTAACGTGGTTGTCTTTTGAAATAAATGTTTTGCAAGTGTTTTATGGTATATTTTCCATTTTCAAATAACTGACAGCTACAGTAATATATCATTCTTTTAAAATGTTTCCTTCATTAGAAATCTTACAGTAATCTGAAATAGTTAATGCTCCTTCTTGCTGTCCCCTCCTGAATTGTGTAATTAAATAAATAGCTATAATGGGACTAGTTTGCTTGTCAAACTTAACAAGTAGCTATAACGGGAAAAATGTAGCTATAACGGGAAGTAGCTATAACGGGAAGTAGCTATAACGGACCTAGACCGTAATTGCGGAGCTGTGAGTGTGATTAGCCACCTGCCACTAAATGATGTTGTATTTTGTAGGAGTTTTTTGTTGAACAGGGAACAGTAACTACACTAATACTATAATTATTATAAGAAATAATAAGGATAGTTTTAATGAGGATGTAAATAACCCAAGTTCAGCGTAAGAGCACTTCACAGCATACTATTGCCGCAGTACTCTCTTACAACAAATGCATCTGGGGCCTGGGCATTGCCGAATTCGTTCTCCTGCAGGTTTTGCACGGGGCTCTGTATTTTCCGGAACCAACTGCCTGGAAGCGCAGGAACTGGTCCTGGAATGGGTTTCAACGGACGTAAAAATATCAATACGCTTCATGTGAAATTGATATTTTATGTATAGTTTAATATTGCTATAACAGTGCTTCACGTTTGAAAAACCCAGGCGAGCGATAACTCGCTCGCCTAAATGCGAAATAATTTGAGGGTGTGATTTTTACTTATTTTATCCAGGTGGCGTTCTATGTTATCCGCATGGTGGCATCACTTTGTAATCGTGTCATGCGGCTGGTTTTGCAAAGCGATCTTTTTGGTTACGCAGTTACTTAAGCCTCGTAAACATCTGGATCGCGTACGTACATCTAAACACATAATTTACTATGTCAGTCATCTTATTAGCGTTATGAACGTTCCTAGTCGCTTCATGAGACCAGTCCCTGGCGTGTTGTAGACAGTCTTTATATAGGTCAGTGGTTACAACCATGCGCCCGCCTATAATGAGGCTGAAATAGTCAAATAGATCCTCCTGCTGGAATTGTCCTTCATGTTTTGCCGCTAGTTGGCACCACATTCCACATGGTCTGGTGACGGGAGCGATTATCGTAATTAGCGCGAGCGATAAATCGCTCCCTAGATGGGTGATTTGCGCGAGCGGTAGGGAGCGAGAGCGATCGCTCGCCTTAAAAATGAAACACTGCTATAAGGTAACTCATCTGCAAGTATGAAGACATAATATATTGAATAAGGTATATTTATGAGCACCGGAACGTCCAGGGCCGACGACAGAACAAGATGGCGGTTTAGTTATGGCTGTTCCATACTCGTACACCTACCGGTCATACCGCTAACCAGCTTGGTGCCTGACAAGTATGCATGTTATTAGGGGCTTTGTAAATATAACAATTTGAAATAAAATACTGGATGTGGGTGTGAATAATATACAGACCTGTTAAATCTCCCGCTTTTTGCACCCATCTCCTGTTCTCCTGTGCGTGTTACAAAATCTCCAGTTTATCATTCCACCTCCATTTTTTTTTTACGTTCCTAATTTCAGATTATTCCCGCCTTTTTGTAAATAAATACTTCCGTGATTCTCTTGATAATCGAAACATTTCGAATTGCAAATTTATTTCGATAACTATTTGTGTTGTTCCATGTTTATTTTCCCAATACAACGGAAGTGAGCAACAGGCATATTAATTGGACGGAATCTGTCACGTGATTACGAAACAACGAATCATATTCATTTCTATTCAGTTTGACCAATGGATTGCATGCGAAGGGATAATCAGGAACTGCAGATCACCCCAGAGGATGCCCAGGACAGAACATTCTGGAAATCAAGAATTCGGGCCGCTGACCCCACCAAGTGGAAGAAGAAGATTCAGTTTGACCTATATAAGCATGCCCGCGATCATATGAAACCAATACACAGATCGATATGGCTCCAGCGAAACTGTGTACGAAGCCAGCTTTACCTACACGTTCGAAGAAGAAATATGTATCAAAGTTTTTGCAGGCGTGGGTTGCCGATCTGACCTGGGTCAGCTGTGGCGACATTACATTACCTCTATCACAACTCCAAAAGAAAGAAATACCTTTGATTGCTGCCGCCAGGTCTTTAGGCGTATAAACAGTATTTAGAATGTTGTTAATAATAATAATAATGTATTTCTTATATAGCGCCCCATCCAAATAATTGTTCTGGGACGCTTTACGATGATTCTTCCTAATTGAGTTACAATAATAATAATAATAAAAATAAATAAACACATAGGCGTATATAGTTTTTTTGCTCAAAGACATTATTATCAATCACTTTTTTTATATGTAACTGTCAACTTGTTGAAACTAGATGGGGAAAGCATCAAATTTGTAACATAGCTATATCAGTTAATAATCATTTGAACTAGCATAGTCATACTAATAAAATAGCTAATGAATTTGGATAAACTAAGATAGTGTATCTTGTTATATATAAGGACACATATAAAAACACGGAATGATAATAATGTCTTTGAGTAAACAAAAACTATAAATGCAGCCCGTGTTAAATATATGAAGTGTTAAATATATGAAGATCTACATTTATGGTCAAAAATAAATTTGTCAGTCGAATGACACAATTACTTGTTTATTGCAATATCCTAATTACTGGTAGACTGGAATAAGCAGATCACAGTGCTCGGCTTCACACAATACTCTTCCAGACTTGATTGGCTTGCAAGGCCATAATTACAGAGAAAAGCTTGACAGTACTTAGTGCATGTGTTTATACTGGTGAAGTGTGGCAAGAACAATTGTTGTTTGCATTTGGCAGCACAGAATATTTTTTATATAACACTGCAGAACATCTTCAAGTATTTTTTTCAAATATTTGGTAGCAAAATGTTTTTAACAGATTTCAGAACCGAACTCCTGTGGTGGTGTGTGTGTGTGTGTGTGTGTGTGTGTGTGTGTGTGTGTGTGTGTGTGTGTGTGTGTGTGTGTGTGTGTGTGTGTGTGTGTGTGTGTGTGTGTGTGTGTGTGTGTGTGTGTGTGTGTGTGTGTGTGTGTGTGTGTGTGTGTGTGTGTGTGTGTGTGTGTGTTGTGTTGTGTGTGTGTGTGGGGTGTGTGTGTGTGTGTGTGTGTGTGTGTGTGTGTGTGTGTGTGTGTGTGTGTGTGTGTGTGTGTGTGTGTGTGTTGGGGCAACTAGAATCAGTATGTACACCCCACAGTACCAGTCTAGATGGACAGTTAACCTGGATTACTATTGTCCATCCTGACTGACCAGTTGACAGTGGCTAAGGATAGGACGAAATTCAATTCGTATTTAAATTTCAAATATTCAAGCTAAATATCACTGGAATATTTTACTTCATCTTCTCCGCCGCAAAATCGGTCCCGGGTAATCTTACATTTTCTGACCTAACCATAAAAACGACAACATACAACCGCCAAACAAGTCACATATCTTATATACACACATACAAGGTTCCAAAGTAAAATCATGACTGAAACAAATAACATTCACAAAACAAACTCTCTGGCTATGCAGTGTAATCAGCTGCGGCTATGCGAAATACGAATAGCTCTATGATGACCATAATATTGGTATTGTGTCGAGGGGGTCTTTTGTTAGCCATGACGAGTTAGTATTTAAGGTTAGGGTTTATGGTCATCGTAGGATTAGTTATAATTAGTTAAGGGTTAGTTAAGGGTTTAGGTTACTTTTGGGTTAGGATGAAACCATAATTTGTAAATATCATTTATGTAGTGACACCGCGATAAATTACGGGTCACCTAAGTTACTGATGTTACGGTAATGGCTGAGCTACATGCAGCCGCCACAAATCATGTCGAGTTTTGTGCGAGTTTGTTTTGCAAAATTTATCCTTTACAGGGATTTAAATGATTTCATATTGAGCTGGGCAAAATATACCTTTCTGCTCGGCTAATAGATATTTTTCTATTTCTGTTGACAAATTTATAATTAATCTGAAAAATTAATTAATATGTGTCTATAAAGATTAGCATAGTGTGGCTATAAAGGTTATTGCTTGTCAGTCAGATAGCTATCTAGGAAGTGTTACAGGCTGGCTGGAACAGATGCAATAGCAAATGTAAGACCACTCACCCTACGCTTTGCATAGAGTGAGGGTTCACCTTATGCTAGCAGTATATGCTAAACAGTTTCATGAAACATTGCTAATAATGGAATATTCAAATGTTATTTGTTGGCCTACATTGGGTACTTTATAATATTTCAGGAATAAATGACCTTTATATTCATTTGGGCCACAGGTCCAGTGAACTAATGGCATCATTCTGTGACCGCTGTGCGATTGTTTTGATAATATTAGCGATGTAGTTTGTCGGATATAGCCAGTGACGATCATAATAAATAAATCACACCAGTGATAATTGACTTTGTAAAACTACCGACAGAGGCAAACCTGCAATTAACATTCGGTCATTATGATAATTGTGAATGACATATTTGTCAGGTTTATGATTGGGCAATTAAAATACATCCTAACGATATTACTTGTTGAGTATTCATCTTTCAGAATATAAAAATTATATGATGTTCATCTGGAAAAAAGGGGGGGGGCGGCTGAATGCTTGAACAACCATTGCCCAAACAAAAAAACGTATCATTTACAGGATATAGGTGAAGTGTTCTAAAAAAATGAGTAATATGTCGGCAAACTTGATTTCAAGAAAACACCATAATAACCATTGCACAATGATTTTTGATGATTTGGACTTTTTGTCACCAATGTATACTTTTGTATCTTTTCTTAACAATGCCTATTTCATATTTATATTAGTATTTATACCTTTATTAACCTTTTTAGAAAAGCTACATACATTTATTGGTGTTGGTGATTTGGTCAGACTTGTCTTGAAGGTGGGCAGATGTGTTTCTGGCTAAGTTGTTGCTACAACCCCAATGATGGGAGAGGGATTGACAAGGATGGAGTGAGGGAATGAAGGATTTCACAAATGGGATTAATTAAATATTATGTGATTGTGAAGTACTAATTATTCTGCAGGAAATGAGAACTACAAATGCTAATGAAGAATTTTGTTTTAGTGTAAATTTATTTTCTCTTTCAGCTGCACGAAGGTTTTTGAGTGAACCTTCTCAACAGGTACGCACAGATACTGGCTACACATATGAGATCTCTGTAAAGAGCTGTCCGATCATACAAGCAAAGAAATATACGAAGGAGGTAAGACAAATTTGGTTTATTTCATGCAAATGTACTTTTAATTTTCGACATTGGTTACTTGTTAGTATTTATTGTGCACAGATTTGTTGTTTGGTCATTTTAGTCCATGGCAATGGACGTACTCAGTTATTCATTTAGTGACACTAACAAATAAACATTTGTATGAGAAATGTTAATACCCACCTTTACTTTATCACATACGTATATAGTAATTATAAATGTTGCACTATAAATGTTTTAATTAGTAAACTTCAAATCAAGCAGTAGTATGCAATATATAAATTAATTTAATTAGCCAGCATTAATGCACCTAGCGGACAAGGCGCAAAATGTGGTAGTCGCCAGAGCTACGTGCTAAAAATAGTGCTTACATAGTCAAATCTAGCATGCTCGAGACACACGCCTGCTGTTTATTGTTAAATATTGTTAAAATAAAATGATGCAACATTGTCAAACAAAACTTTATTTCCTCACTTGTAAATCATGTTTTTTTAAATAGTACAGCGAGAAACTGACAAGTGGCCTGGTTGTCACACGAAGTTGTAGGTTGGATGATAACACGAGTGAATCGTTTACACTTCTACTCGCTGTAACTTTGTTTTTTTCTGGTGACAACGATTTCTTGCAATGTCTGCTGTAAAAAGACAGTTTCTAATTTACTGACTAGGATTCATGTGTTAACAATAATAGTTTACAAGTGTATGTTTTCGTGTTGATGCAACCTGTTGTCGCAAAGCACTGCTAACATGAAAATGTTGGCGCGCATGCCAAATAACAGTGAAAAGTTCACCAAATAAACTAATTAATTTAAAAACTTTACATCATTGTACAAATATTATGTTTTCATACTAACGAGTATATATATGTATTATTTAATGCGGAGTGAACAATGTATAAGCTACTTGATCGATGACGATGTTGGAGTTTTGAATCAGATCTTGCCAGATCCAATAGCGGCAATTGTGGTAATTCTACATTTACAATTCAACTCATCGTAACTTCCACTTCTCTGTTGGCATCGGTTTCATGCAAAATTAGCAGTAATGATCAATACATTTTCAAATTTTTACTGACAAGAAAAATAACAACTTTCCAAATATGTTTACTAGTGCAGGTTTTCGGTTAGCTGCTACCAACCTCGGCGAAAAGCTGATGAGACATTATCGGCGCGCATTTTCACAAATTCACTGGTGTCCTCGGCAAATGATTTATTATAACATAATGGATACTGATGTATTATGTTTAGTATGACATTTCCACAATAGGTTTGCCATCTAGCTTGACACGCATGTCACACTTTCGACACATTGTTTGCAAGTGTGCTGCTTCCCGCTTGGTGCTAGCAGACAGTGCAGGGTTCCCCCTGGTATGTAACGAGCCTAACCGATTTTATACACTGTATCGCTGCAAATATGCTGAAATAGTATTTTTATTTCACAACATTTCAACGTCAGCAAGCAGTACAAAGTTATGCCGCAAATCGTTTACATTTCTGCAACATGGCAAATTTAGCAACGATGTATTTTAGTCTTGTAAAGTTGCACACAGCGAGTTAGGAAGCACCTCTTAGAATTAACACTACTGAATGACATGAATTACATCACATATCCAGTAATATTCATGGCCATTGGGGCACCCCATTTTGTCGCCAATGGTGACACTCTCCGCGGAATCTTGACATACCAATGGTGTCCAAATATCAATTGGCGCCTAAATGTCAAATGCGTTATGTCGACATGTGGGCCAAAAAATAAAAAGCAAATATGAACGAAATAATGAAATTAATATATCTTTCGTGCACATTTTATTATTGTTATGTGTCCAGCAATAAATAACAATGTTATTCTTTTTTTCAACGCGCTCCTTTTGAAAGATATCAATATGCTAAATCAGTCAACTCTATTCCATCAACGCTGCACAGATAAATTTTTCAAAAATTTGTAATTAAGATCCGCAAAGTTCAAATCTCATAAAGACGCCTTTGTCCCAAACCGTGTATGCTAACGTAGTAAGGTGTTTTCAGTACTTGGCCCTTGGGGACTTGAGTCTTGAGAATAGGCATTCATAAATTTGTATACAAAGTTGATATATACTTATACCATGTAACCACCAGAACACCATTTCACTTTCCTACGTTCCTATTTTATATACAGCTGTATGTATCCTGTTACATTGTCATTGTTGCTAAAATAGATTTGAATTTAATCTGATACCTAGTCAGTTTACTAGTAACGTACACTTCTTGGGCTGGCAAAATAGGAAAATCAATTGGGGAAAATTTACAGTCAACAGCAATTTTTTGAATATAAAACAATAAAATTTGTGCGAAACACTTTTGGCATTTAAAACAATCACTGAATCATATACAGCAAGGAAGGATGTGACATTTATGGCAACTTTGCCTGAACAAACCTAACTGAGATTACTGACTTGTAGTGCTCAATAAATGTGTTTAGATTCTATGTTTTACTTTTAGTTTATTTCTTTCCCCTGTAGAGCAAGGGAAAAGGTTAAAATATACTTAGGAATGAGCCATTTTAAAGTATTTAAAAAAACATTTTGGGGCATGACCCCCCAGACGTGCTTCGTGCTGAAGGCGCTCACCTATGCCACAAATATCGCGCTTATGGCACAGGGATGTGGCCTGGATTAAACCCTGGACTTTTATTAGTAATGCCGGGTTGGGTTTATGGTAAGTCTAGGATTAGTTAACAACTTAACATTAGCTTATGGTTCGTTAGTGTTTGCGTTACTTTAGGGTTATAATAAAATCAGAATTTGTTAATTCTACGTATGTAGGTATACTGCACGGGTGGCCTAAATTACCGATGCTATGGTAATGTACGCGCAGCCGCAGCAAATCATGTCGAGTTTTGCGCATGTTTGTTTTGTTAATTCTTTACAGGAATTTAACCTAGTATGTATATATGTACATAAGATACATGAGGAGAAGCTTGGTGGCTGTAAGAAATCGTTTTCATGGTACAAAAAAGATCAATGTGTACGGTCACGATGCTGTCGACTCTGGCTTGGACATATGCCCATGGCCACGTGTAGGTCTTGGCAAGATATTCTAATCGAATTCGAAGCCACTGAATATTGGTATTCGATTCGTTACTCGATTCAAGTGAAATTCCATCCCATCCTTAGTTCAGTGTTGACCCAGTGGTGTTGTCTCAGTCTTCAGTGTTGACCCAATGTTCAGTGTTGACCCAGTGGTGTTGTCTCAATCTTCAATGTTCACCCAGTGGCATTTTTTCAGTCTTCAGTGTTGACCCTGTGGTGTTGTCTCAGTCTTCAGTGTTGACCCAATGTTCAGTGTTGACCCAGTGGTGTTGTCTCAGTCTTCAGTGTTGACCCAATGTTCAGTGTTGACCCAGTGGTGTTGTCTCAATCTTCAGTGTTAACCCAGTGGCATTTTTTCAGTCTTCAGTGTTGACCCTGTGGTGTTGTCTCAGTGTTCAGTGTTGACCCAATGTTCAGTGTTGACCCAGTGGTGTTGTCTCAGTCTTCAGTGTTGACCCAATGTTCAGTGTTGACCCAGTGGTGTTGTCTCAATCTTCAGTGTTCACCCAGTGGCATTTTTTCAGTCTTCAGTGTTGACCCTGTGGTGTCTTCTCATTGTTCAGTGTTGACCCAGTGGTGTTGTCTCAGTCTTCAGTGTTGACCCAATGGTGTTGTCTCAGTCTTCAGTGTTGACCCAGTGGTGTTGTCTCAGTCTTCAGTGTTGACCCAGTGGTGTTGTTTCAGTCTTCAGTGTTGACTCAGTGGTGTTGTCTCAGTCTTCAGTGTTGACCCAGTGGCGTTGTCTCAGTCTTCAGTGTTGACCCAGTGGTGTTGTCTCAGTCTTCAGTGTTGACCCAGTGGTTTTGTCTCAGTTTCAGTGTTGACCCAGTGGTGTTGTCCAGTCTTCAGTGTTGACCGTTGCCCGTGTTGTTGTTGTCTCAGTCTTCAGTGTTGACCCAGTGGTGGTGTCTCAGTCTTCAGTGTTGACCCAGTGGTGGTGTCTCAGTCTTCAGTGTTGACCCAGTGTTCAGTGTTGACCCAGTGGTGTTGTCTCAGTCTTCAGTGTTGACCCAGTGGTGTTGTCTCAGTCTTCAGTGTTGACCCAGTGGTGTTGTTCAGTCTTCAGTGTTGACCCAGTGGTGTCTCAGTCTCAGTGTTGACCCAGTGGTGTTGTCTCAGTCTTCAGTGTTGACCCAGTGGTGTTGTCTCAGTCTTCAGTGTTGACCCAGTGGTGTTGTCTCAGTCTTCAGTGTTGATCCAGTCTTCAGTGTTGACCCAGTGGTGTTGTATCAGTCTTCGTGTTGACCCAGTGTTGTCGTCTCAGTCTTCAGTGTTGATCCAGTCTTCAGTGTTGACCCAGTGGTGTTGTCTCAGTCTTCAGTGTTGACCCAGTGGTGTTGTCTCAGTCTTCAGTGTTGACCCAGTGGTGTTGTCTCAGTCTTCAGTGTTGACCCAGTGGTGTTGTCTCAGTCTTCAGTGTTGACCCGGTGTGTTCAGTCTTCAGGTTGACCCAGTGGTGTTGTCTCAGTCTTCAGTGTTGACCCAGTGGTGTTGTCTCAGTCTTCAGTGTTGACCCAGTGGTGTTGCTCCTCAGTTCCTTTTCATTGTTGACCCAGTGGTGTTCAGTCTCAGTTGCCCAGTGGTGGTGTTGTCTCAGTGTTACCGTGTTCAGTGTTGCCCAGTTTCAGTGTTGACCCAGTGTGTTCATCTTCAGTGTTACCCAGTGGTGTTGTCTCAGTCTTCAGTGTTGACCAGCCAGTGGAAGTGGTTGTTCAGTCTTCAGTGTTGACCCAGTGGTGTTGTCTCAGTCTTCAGTGTTGACCCAGTGGTGTTGTCTCAGTCTTCAGTGTTGACCCAGTGGTGTTGTCTCAGTCTTCAGTGTTGACCCAGTGGTGTTGTCTCAGTCTTCAGTGTTGACCCAGTGGTGTTGTCTCAGTCTTCAGTGTTGACCCAGTGGTGTTGTCTCAGTCTTCAGTGTTGACCCAGTGGTTTTGTCTCAGTCTCAGTGTTGACCCAGTGGTGTCTCAGTCTTCAGTGTTGACCCAGTGGTTGTCCAGTGTGTTGTCACTTGTGACCCAGTGGTGTTGTCTCAGTCTTCAGTGTTGACCCGTGTTCAGTGTTGACCCAGTGGTGTTGTCTCAGTCTTCAGTGTTGACCCAGTGGTGTTGTCTCAGTCTTCAGTGTTGACCCAGTCTTCAGTGTTGACCCAGTGTTTCATGTTGACCCAGTGGTGTCTCAGTCTTCAGTGTTGACCCAGTGGTGGTGTCTCAGTCTTCAGTGTTGATCCGGTGTTCAGTGTTGACCCAGTGGTGTTGCCTCAGTCTTCAGTGTTGACCCAGTGGTGTTGTCTCAGTCTTCAGTGTTGATCCAGTTGTGTTGCCAGTGGTGTTGTCTCAGTCTTCAGTGTTGACCCAGGGTGTTGTCTCAGTCTTCAGTGTTGACCCAGTGGTGTTGTCTCAGTCTTCAGTGTTGACCCAGTGGTGTTGTCTCAGTCTTCAGTGTTGACCCAGTGGTGTTGTCTCAGTCATTGACCATGGTGTTGTCTCAGTCTTCAGTGTTGACCCAGTGGTGTTGTCCAGTCTTCAGTGTTGACCCAGTGGCTGTCTCAGTTCCGTTGTTGCTTCAGTTTCAGGGGTTGTCTGTACCCAGTGGGGGGGGGGGGGGGGGGGGGGGGGGGGGGGGGGGGGGGGGGGGTTGTCCAGTCTTCATGTTGACCCAGTGGTGTCTCAGTCTTCATGTTGACCCAGTGGTGTTGTCTCAGTCTTCAGTGTTGACCCAGTGGTGTTGTTCATCTTCAGTGTTACCCAGTGGTGTTGTCTCAGTCTTCAGTGTTGACCCAGTTGTGTTGACCAGTGTGTTGCCAGTTGTGTTGCCCAGTGTGTTGTAGTCTTCAGTGTTGACCCAGTGGTTTGTCTGTCTTCAGTGTTGACCCAGTGGTGTTGTTCAGTCTTCAGGTTGACCCAGTGGTGTTGTTCAGTCTTCAGTGTTGACCCAGTGGTTTGTCTCAGTCTTCAGGTTGACCCATGTGTTCAGTTGGTTGACCCAGTGGTGTTGTTCAGTTTCAGTGTTGACCCAGTGGTGTTGTTCAGTCTTCAGTGTTGACCCATGGTTTTGTTCAGTCTCAGTGTTGACCCAGTGGTGTTGTCTCAGTTTCAGTGTTGACCCAGTGGTGTTGTCTCAGTCTTCAGTGTTGATCCAGTCTTCAGTGTTGACCCAGTGGTGTTGTCTCAGTCTTCAGTGTTGACCCAGTGGTGTTGTCTCAGTCTTCAGTGTTGACCCAGTGGTGTTGTCTCAGTCTTCAGTGTTGACCCAGTGGTGTTGTCTCAGTCTTCAGTGTTGACCCAGTGGTGTTGTCTCAGTCTTCAGTGTTGACCCAGTGGTGTTGTCTCAGTCTTCAGTGTTGACCCAGTGGTGTTGTCTCAGTCTTCAGTGTTGATCCAGTCTTCAGTGTTGACCCAGTGGTGTTGTCTCAGTCTTCAGTGTTGACCCAGTGGTGTTGTCTCAGTCTTCAGTGTTGACCCAGTGGTGTTGTCTCAGTCTTCAGTGTTGATCCAGTCTTCAGTGTTGACCCAGTGGTGTTGTCTCAGTCTTCAGTGTTGACCCAGTGGTGTTGTCTCAGTCTTCAGTGTTGACCCAGTGGTGTTGTCTCAGTCTTCAGTGTTGACCCAGTGGTGTTGTCTCAGTCTTCAGTGTTGACCCAGTGGTGTTTTCAGTCTTCAGTGTTGACCCAGTGGTTTTGTCAGTCTTCAGTGTTGACCCAGTGGTGTTGTTTCAGTCTTCAGTGTTGACCCAGTGGTGTTGTTTCAGTCTTCAGTGTTGACCCAGTGGTGTTGTTTCAGTCTTCAGTGTTGACCCAGTGGTGTTGTCTCAGTCTTCAGTGTTGACCCAGTGGTGTTGTCTCAGTCTTCAGTGTTGACCCAGTGGTGTTGTCTCAGTCTTCAGTGTTGACCCAGTGGTTTTGTCTCAGTCTCTAGTGTTGACCCAGTGGTGTTGTCTCAGTCTTCAGTGTTGACCCAGTGGTTTTGTCTCAGTCTCTAGTGTTGACCCAGTGGTGTTGTCTCAGTCTTCAGTGTTGACCCAGTGGTGTTGTATCAGTCTTCAGTGTTGACCCAGTGGTGTTGTCTCAGTGTTAAGTGTTGATCAAGTGATGTTGGCAGTGTGCACTGTTGTCCAAGTGTTCAGTATTTTGTAATTGATATTGTCACAAATTCTCACAATGTTCAGTATTGTCCAGGTGTTCAATATTGTCCCAGTGGTGTTGTTCCAATCTTCAGGGTTGTCCCAGTGGATGTCTCAGTAGTGTTGACTGGACAGTTTTGTACAGACGTGACAGCACAAGATCAGCAGAGCAACTTAGTAGAATCTGCTAGGGGGCCCTTAGGCCCTACCTTTTAGTTTGGACTGGAGCTCTAACACTTATGGTTTCACTCTGTATGTGCCATTTGCTATTAGGTCTCACATCATAGAAACCAATGAAGATCTATATTTATCATTTTTGCATAGATATTCCTTAGGGTACTGCCAGTATGCATAAGAAATATAAATTTGATTAACTCATTTTAAAGCAGCCTAGGGACCTCTGAGGCCCCCAAACTGGTACATGTTTAAAGCAAATTTTTTACATGACTGGTCTTTGGGGTTGCCTACAGTCACATAAAACTAACTTTTTTGTTATTATCAAATAAGCATTTCACTGTGATGTTAGTATGATACATGTACAAGTCTATAATCATCCAAATGGGTAGAGTATAGTTCGATACCAGGGTTTGTTTGATACCGATCGATACCTGAATTTTGTTCGATACTCGATAATTATGTTGTACATGTACATCTAATATTCACAAAGAACACAGTTCCCAGAATAAGTACAGTATTCAACAGAAGTAGTGCTGGTTCGATATCAGAATTCTTCGATATCGATCGATATGTTGCTGGTTCGATACCAGAATTCTTCGATATCAATCGATACCAGATTTTTATTCGATGCTCAAAATTTACCTTGCAATGCAAACATGCAAACAATGATTAATATGCAATTTTCATATTATTTAAGTAAACAAACAACAGTTTGAATCTAATTGATTACTGTTGTTAAACTAAAAAGTAATTGTAATAAAGTATTAAAACAATAAAGACAACTGCAATAAAATACCTAGTGACAAATAAATTAATTAATGGCACTGAATTATTTTTAATTAATAGGTTTAACAAGTTGCCATCCAGAGCCAAGCTCCAGGCGGCACGTGAACAAGGAAGCCTATGGCTTATCGAGTGTTCACTAAATTATAAAAGTGTACATAAATTAGTATTATACTTAATATTATAAATATACAAAATTAAAAAATGCCACTAAAATGCTACTACATGGTAATTAAAATACGTTGTCTCTAAAAATACATAAGTAAAATAAAAATTATACGTTGTCTCTAAAAGCATGCAAGTAACATAAAAATACATTAAATGTTATACAATAAGTATAATTTGTTATAATAATAAATTAATTAAAATAAATATATGAATAAATAATTTAATCAGTATTAAAATAATATCTAAAACATTTAAGTGTTCAACCTAGGTATAGCCAGGTAATTGTCAATTTTATTTTTAAACATAATTTGTTTACTCTGCTGGCATTTACACAATCATGACTTAATTGATTCCAATCATTTATTGTTCTCTGGGAGGAGAATTTTATTTTATCTAACCTACTAAAGGCTTCACTAACACTACATTGTGCCCCCTATCATACTATCTTCTTTTAGTTTGAAAAAATGTTGCTATCAATATCTTCATATCCATTCGATATCTTAAACACTTCTATTAGGTCTCTTCTTAATCTTCTAGTTTCTAAAGTTGTCAATCCACATTCTAACAGGTGTCTTTCGTAGCATAAATGTTTAAGTTCTGGAATAAGTTTAGTTGCCCTCCGTTGAACTCTTTCTAGTTTATCGATGTCTTTCTTATGATATGGCCTCCATGCCTGAATGCAATATTTCAAGTGTGGCCTAACTATTGCCTTGTACAATGGTATGATTAGTGTCTTCTCCATAATGTAATGTCCCTTCTAATTAGCCCTAATATTTGGTTGCCCTTTGCAGCAGCAAGTCCACATTGCTCTGAAACTGTCATGTCAGCACTAATTGTAACTCCCAGGTCCTTTCTTTTACACTTGTGCCTAATATAGTATTGCCCATAAAGTATTCTTTGCTCACATTACCATGTCCAATGTGGATGCATTTACATTTACCAAAATTAAATAACATCTGCCATTTTTTCAGACCATTTGACTAACTTGATTAGATCATCTTGTAAAGTTTCTTTATCTGCATCAGTTTTTACAGTTCTGAACACTTTGTGTCGTCTGCAAATTTAAGTACTTTACTTGATAAGTCATCATCCAAATCATTTATAAATATCAAAAATAATATTGGTGGCAACACCGACCCCTATGGAACTCCACTCAAAACTAGTTTCCAGTTTGATATCTCCCCCTCTACTATTACTCTCTGTCTTCTGTCTGTCAACCATGCTTGTATCCAACTGATCATACTTTCCCCTATACCATAGGCTTTTAATTTATTTAAAAGTCTTTCATGTGGCACTTTATCGAATGCTTTCTGAAAATCTAAGTATACTACATCCACCGGTGAACCATCATCTACCCGCTTAGTAATATCGGTACTTCACCCCAGCTGTTTGCAAATACACTACACAGCAGCTTAATTTCAAGTCAACCTGTCTCCGGAAGTTACCATCAGCAAGTACAGCTGAAACATATGTTATTGTTAAACACACCTATCACTTATAATAGTGCCAGTACAGCTGAACACTCATAGTTATAACTGTTTTATTTATTAATTGGATCGTATAGATAACTTGTGATTTAACATCAAAACTGTATAGACGATTACAATAAGATAACACTAATTAATAATAGAATAAATATAAATATAATTGCAATTGTACTTCCCAGTTCACTCCAATATTTATTAAATTATCACTTTATCAAGTACCCCGTACACATGACGTTTTTGCAACTGTTTTCAAGAACAGGTCGGTTTCTTCCTCTGCCTCTGCCTCTGCCTCTGCCTCTGCCTCTGCCTCTGCCTCTGCCTCTGCCTCTGCCTCTGCCTCTGCCTCTGCCTCTGCCTCTGCCTCTGCCTCTGCCTCTGCCTCTGCCTCTGCCTCTGCCTCTGCCAGTGGTGAACCTGTTTGGCCAGTGGCAGTGCCAATTAATAGTAGATGCAGTAAGTGTATCGTCATCATAAATCAGTCACATCGTGTATGTCACTTTTTGATGCTGTGGCTTCTAGATTCGGCAACTGATGGCGATTCGCTTCGACAGTAACTACTAGATGTCCACTGCTTGCTCATTGTCGAATATTTCGATAGAACACGTTCTCAAGTCGTTGCGACGTTGACATGTCCTTGGATGAAAGTTAATTATCATGTTTTGATAGTTTCTTGAATGGTGGACAGTGACATATTTCGTCAAATTTGATGTATTTCCCCCTGCTATCTTTGGAGCGCTTCCGGCATAGCAGACACTCTTTGTGCCAAATTAGTGATGAACGTTGCGACTTGTTGTCGTACGTCTTGGTTGAGGGAGTCGTATACAGCAAACGGTGGCGCCACCAAACAGCAAAACAACGCCACCAAACGGAACCCTGATAAACAAAGCTTGCGCATCACATTCGAATAATTATTTATAGTAATACTATTATTATTAAACTAGTTTCATATATACTTGTGCGTGCAATAAATGCTCTATAAAAATACTATAGGATGTGTGTTTTTGTACACATAGCCTTAAGTATAGTAGGGAGACAGATGGTAGTGCCACCAAACGAGAGAGTCAAGAACCTTGGTTTGGAAAACAATTATTATACAAACAAACTCTGCAATAAAGTTTTAGAAAACAATTCACAAAGAACCAAATAGACAATTCGCTATGTTGCTTGTGTGATAATTCTACAAAGTTTAACAAAGACATTTTTTAATATCATCATTATTTTGTGGCCCAAATTTAAGATTAGATACTTGGTATTTTGAAGTGAAATAGTTAGTTATGTGCTGTAATTTAACATTATAATCAAAACCCAATAAGGCTTCCCCAAAAAGCGACATTACCAGGTTTTGCATGTTTCAATTTGGACTTGCAGCTGCTCACTAAACTTTGAAGACTCTACTCTGTGATCTGTATATTCGTCGACTAGGGGCCAACCCTCCCAAAATCACAATGAAATGTCTATTTGGTAATAGAAAATTGTTTTGTGTGGCTGTAGTGGTGGAGGGGGGTGTCATAATGTCTTATTTGTCTATGGTATAGGATATTGACCTGTGGCTCATTATACATTGACAACACCCCTACCCAATCTAAAACATTTATTTTGTTGTAATTATCAAATGGATATTTACTGTGATACTTGTTTGGTTCATACCCAGGCACATAACAACCAACACTGTAATTTTTATCATGTGTTATGAGCATGGGTCAATATACTATACCATAGAATTATGACCTCCCAGACCTCAAGTTTCATTTGCCTACAGAGGTTACGCATAATGTTTGAAATGAAATTAGACATAAAATAGACTACATACTGATGTTGGTGTAAGTGTGCAACAAAACATGCATATTGAACAGTGTCAGTTTGAAAAGGAGATCTTCCACTGGAAAACAGTATTATGGCTTAACAATAACATTTTCTATGTATCGAAGTGCAATGCATCAATGTAAACAAAACATTACTCTCAAGGTGATTAGTAGTGAAATACACACAACAAATAAAGATCCATAAAGAAACAAGGGGTGGGTAATTTTTCTATAGGGAGGTCTATTTTCTATTATAGAATTTTGATCTCCAGGTCACTTTTATATGCAGGTCAATATTATATCTGACACCCCCACCAGTTAAGTATGATTAAAATGGTTTTGCATCAAGGTGTATTGGTACACTATAAAACGTTACAATATTTTATAGTGTAATGACTTAATGAGTGTAATGATTTAAATCCAAGTGATTATGTCATGACAAATGACAATATGACACTATTGCCTGCAATAGTCAATGCCAATAAAATACTATTACTGTTCCTGTTAATGTTTCATTATGAAAAGTACTACCTGGTATTCAGTTACCTGTGTGCTTCTATTCCATTCTTTTCAAGACAGTGTTGTGTGTTGTTGGTACAATTTATACCTGCAAGAAATTGTCTAGTTGACACCCACTGTCGCTGCAACATGTTTATATTTGGCTTTTCCATACTTTATGCTAGAAACCCCACCTGAATGTGCTGCATACGGGCGTGTCTGGGAGTTGTGTGTCTTGATATGTAGTCTCTTTTGTGGAACTACAAGATGCCTACAGCACACACTAGTCTAATAAAATTGCAGTGTTCATGATTGCTAGCAAACTTCGTTTAACTTGAGTGTTTGAATTTCCTCAAATAAAAAGATTCCATTGTTGCAATCCCGTTTCTTGGACAAAAAGACTAGTGCTATTTTGAATGAATGCCAGTGTTTTTTGAATAGGTTTGTTCAGTGCTCTTTGACCAGTGAGTTATTAGCGTAATTTTAATTGTGTGAGGCACAAATGTTTGTAGAATAGAGAATTACAGCATTAAAAGTAACTTTATTTGGACACGTTTCTTTGCTGTGTAATTGCAGAATATTATATTTTAATTTGTTGATATGTATTAATTTGTTTAGCCCACTATGGCATCTGGTGGATCCGGTGGGCAGCGTCCATCCCACACAGCAGGTTCGTATCTGAATATAATCAGAGACAGAATAGTACATATACGTGCATGCATGTTTGTGTAGGTGCGTTTGTCAGTGGGTATGTTAATGGCTGATTCCTACAAGCTTTGCATATCAAGTGCAAAGCATTCAGGTGTAGGCTGAGTTTTTATCAGTTTATCTTTCAAGTTATTCCCTAAGATTCCCAGCAACAAGTGCACACAATAAATAAGGCATAGGAGCACCTAGATATTGGCATGTAACACATATGTTTCTAATATTATGTGTTTTGTTTATTTTTAATTCCGATAAATAGTTGAAACGAAAATTAAATTGTAATTCCTATTGGTATTGTTACAAGTTTATTAATGCCAAATATCATAATAAAATATGTCCAAAATATTTCCTCAACAAAGGTGAAAAAGGTTTCCCGCTGATAGGGAAATAAATACTAGGGCAGGGGAAAACAGGCATTTGCTGGTGACACTGAGTGAGTGAACACGTTGGTTCGGGGGAGAGTTTAGCGGAGCCACGTGGCACTTGATTTTTACTTTTATTTGTATTATACATTGACTGTTAGTTTATTATATTTATTTTGAATTGTAAATTAAAGAATGCACATGTCAAGTTTTATATAAGTGTTTATTTATATTTAACTTACACCAGTACAGCATAAGGTTACACACAAAGTTAATCCACCTTAATTTACTCTGCAGTTGCCTAGTTACAATTAGTCAAGGCAGTGGTACGAAACATGTCTTCCCGGCCTGCTTCAGTTCTTCTTCCGATTTACACCAAACACCCAGTGACTGTTGCTCATTGCCTATCTCCAGAAAGTGTTCACTTTAGATCAGCATGTTAAAGACTACCTTAGTCCTTGCAGGGAACATGACTAATCCACTGTTTCTAGATACCTGAATAGTTCCAGAGAAAAACATGATTAACACCAATTCAGATGATATTTTGAACTGGTCAGAATTTCATTAATGAAATGTAAAAAAACTTGTTTCAGCCCTGCAACCAGTCACTGTGATTTTATGTTCGTTTTATACATTTTTTTTATTCCCATGGGTATACTCTCAAGATGAAATGCTGAAGTGTTTTTGTTCAAAACAAAAACGAGAAATGTACCACGTTTTCGCCTATAATTCTGTTCACAAGTACACATGCTGTTTCCTTTATACTGAGGCTTATTTTATACTTACATATTTTTATTCTGTGGCACAGAAAGCTGATCCTGTCTAAGGTACCTCCTACTAAAAGCTCTGTTACTTGATGATGTAATGTGGCAGTTTCTTCGGTAACAGGCGCTTATTCTACAACCCAGAGGGATGGATGGGATAGGAAAACAATCATAGTCCAGGGACTTCATCGCAATACACCTCGTGACACCATCAAGACATTCTTTGAGAACCAGTCTCAGTCTGGTGGTGGTGTAACCAAGCAGGTTGACTTTGACGTGAACAAGGGGGTCGCTTATGTGACATTTCTTACTCCAGGAGGTCAGTCGTGTATACAGCTGTATGTTTACATTTGTCTACTTACAAAGAGAGACAGACGGACACTTGTATATGTAGGCACATACACACGTCAACATACGTCATGATGTCTACAAGCACACATGTATGTAAGCACAGTCACACATCAACATACGTCATGATGTCTACAAGCATGCATGTATGTAGGCACATTCACACATCAACATACGTCATGAAGTCTGCAAGCATGCATGTATGTAGACACAGTAACACAAATTAACATACGTCATGATGTCCACAAGCATGCATGTATGTAGGCACATTCACCCATCAATGAACGTCATGATGTCTACAAGCACGCATGTATGTAGGCACATTCACACTTCAATGAACGTCATGATGTCTACAAGCACGCATGTATGTAGGCACATTCAAACATTAACATACGTCATGATGTCCACAAGCGTGCATGTATGTTGTATGTTGATGTGTTTATGTGCTTATATACATGCATGCTTGTAGATGTGCCTACATACATGCATGCTTCTTGGTGTCAGATGCTTTCAATGTTTCAAAGTATATAAAAAAAACTCAGTGTTGTGCCCAGTAGAAGCACACACAAAGTCTTTTCAGAAGTTAGATTACAGGTTAACATTTGATTTTTATGAGTTACAACATGCAAATACATTTATATTGGCATCATAGTTATGTCTAAAAAAATGTTTTCATATATTAGTTTTTTCCATCAAATATCTTAGGGGCTCGTGAAGATGATCTTTCTAATCAAGCCAGTAACATTATTATCAGATATCAACCAAAACCTTTTACATTTTAGCAGATATCATGACTTACTGATTGATAATTAAATTTTCACTCAATAACATACTTATTTTACACTATTTTGAATGTATCATTTACATCACTCATGCAACACCTATTAACACAGGGTACAAGGATATCAATTTAAATAAAATAATAAATAAATACTTAAATTGAAATAAATAATTAATCAATTAAAAGAAATAATAATCATAACATATACAGTCTATGAAACAGATAAAACAAAATGCACATACTATTGTGAGAGAACTGTATTATTTTAACCAGGGTTGAAAAAATCATTATTTTGTTTTTGATATTAAAATAAACTTGGAGCTTCTGAATAAAAAACTTGCTTCCTAGTAAACAGAAGATTTGGAAGCTTCACTGCATTCTCAAAAGAAATACCCCTAACATCTAGAAATGAGGAAACATAATAGTATTTTAATACTTTTATTGTACAAACTTTCACTACAAAGGAAATTCAGAATGTAAGCAGACTGCATAACTCAAAATGTCACACTCACAAGTGTCTACAAACAGTGCTTGTTGCTGTTCAACAACTTGTACATGAATACAAGTTTCCCTGCTTTTTCAGTGCCGAGCCGGTTTCGTATTTTCGACTGTACAAGTCCGAAGGTCAAAAACACACGTTCTACTCCTACACTGGATGCAACTGCAGTTAGCAGTGACTTGCACAAAAGCAGTATGTCGTCATTTAGACGACTTGCCTGTGATTGCCACCATGTCAGGGAGGATACTGAGGCGACCATTTCTTGCTAGAACATGTATGGTTTGAACGGCCCTGTCTATGCTCTCATGTTGACCAAAAATGGCAGACATGTTGGGTAACGTTCACTGCAGTGGGACATTGCAGTGTGTACTTCATCATCTGACAGATATTTGCCTTGGTGCTTTGGATCTAAATTGTTTGCAAGGAAGTGAGCAGGTGTCAGAGCTTGCTTGGTGCGGCTTAGCAACTTCTTCATCACTGTTGGTGGTTGGTGTGATTCTTTTAAATCATCCTCAAGTTTCTTCCACACATGGACAGCATCACTTATCTTGCAGCTGTCACTCTGCATCCTGTCAAGAGCTACAGCTATGGGTCTCATTCGCTGTAGGTAATCCTCTGCATTTCTTTTTAAAGCAAAATCCTTCACTTTTGCAGCAATGTTCCTATCGATTTCATCCCTGTGTTCATCACACACTTTGAGGAGGACGGACCAGTTGTCCAAGTATGATTTCAGACAATCTGAGAGTGTGTTCCAGCGAACATCCATTTTCCCACCAGCAGCCCGATACCATGCTGCAGGCAGGTGGCCATTTCTGAAGAACTTGATGACTTGAACAATGTGTTTTTTCACTCCAGACACTTCGACATCTTTTGCCAGCAAGTTCAAGTAATGTGCTGAACATCCGTACGACACAATGTCGGACTCGCTGTCATCAGCCAAGTTGTTTCTCATCTTCAGCATGTTGGCTGCATTGTCGCTCACAAAGCTGCCAACCTTGCAGGCAAACTGCTCATCTGTTGTGTGAACTGCTTTTAAAGCTACTTCCTGCAAGTACTCAGAAGTGTGGCTGTAGCCAGACGTGTCAATAGTTCCTGTTATGAAACTCTGGCCTGTCTCCGAAGTAACCGATACACAAACTATCGGTTTGTTGTGGACATTGCTCCATCCGTCCAGAGCCATGGACACGGTTTCTCCTCCATGCTGGTCTTTGCAGTCACTGAGCATAGAGGTGAGCATAGAGGTGTGGACTTCATCAAGAAATCGTCCCCCGACATCATAGCGTGTTGGCGGTCTGTATCCTGGTCGAAATAATGACATCAACTTGGTAAACTCAGGGTGATCCACCAGCGAAAATGGAGAATTTGTTGCATAGATCATCTTCGCAAGTTGATGATCAATGGCAGATTTGTCCTTGCCTGACGTCTGCATCACAAATTCATCTAGGTAGCAAGTCTTTTTCTTTGGCAGGATGGGTGCTGGTGAAGTTGCTCGTTTTCTAGGAGATGGAAGGCTAATTTCAGCATCACTAGTGTCAGTTGTGTCGCCTCTGTTCTGGGCTCCGACACAACCCTCGTGATGCTGCTTCATGCGTGCAACAAGTCCTTGCATAGTTTTTCCACACGCTCTACATGTGGCTTTACACCCAGCCTTTCCTGGCACCACATCTTCTCAAAATAAAACCACACACAGTCTTTTTTCCTTCCAGACATTGTGAATAAACACAAAGAAGTTCTGAACTCAATACAGCAGTGATCCAACAGATCCAACAGACATTTAGTGCTGACAGCTTTGATTAGGTTCTGCCTCTGGCCTGTGTCTATTGCAATTCCTGATGATCTCAGCCAGAGACCCAGGTTCCCTTATCTGCTTATTTTGCATAATCCATGGCACTGTTGTGGGCTACAATTGCCAACTGACTCTGGTAGCCTTTGTTAGTCAATACCTCCTCCCACACCCTCCAGCTGGGGAGATGTTTCAGCTGGGGAGCACTCCTACTCCCACTCAGCTTAAATCCGCTGATATTGTATAACAGTTGCATATAGAGCCATTTTTATGACGCCAGGCTTCCTAGTCATTCAAACTGATCTCCCTTGATCAATCGCTTTATGGATGTGGGTGTTATATACTTAGACCTATAGATGCTATAGATTTTTTTTGAGTGATTTAAATCATGATTTAAATCAATGATTTAAATCAAATGATTTAAATCAAACAACTCTGATTTTAACCTAATTTTTAACTGTCCAGTGAAGTTGTTATTGTGTAATCTGTCATTATATCTGTTGTTCGTGTGTCTACAGTTGCTCAGACTGTACTCGACAAGTCTCGCCTACAACTGAAAGGTGCTGTACTGAAAGTGTTTCCCTTGGTGGAAAAGGAAGAATCACCGGACAACCCTCATGGACTGGATGAGTCTGATAGCCAGGGTGACACTCGTCGACAGGACATGTCTCGCACACAGGGTGGCACTCATGGACAAGAATCTAGTAAAACCAGAACTACACAGAAGGACTGGGATATAAGAACCATTGAAGTCACTGGACACAAGGCAACAACAAGCGGAGATGCCATAGTGCTGTTGTTTGAGAGCAAACTTCCCAATGATGAAGACCCTATTACGCATCTTCAGCGTCACCCTGATAAAGATGTTATCTACGTCACATTTACAACTGCTGAAGGTTAGCATTTTGTACCTATAATTTTGTATCTACAAAACAGTTAATTTATATATATATAATTGTCCCTTCCTTTGTACTTAAAAGTTGTATTATATATGGCTCAGTTCCAAATCCCGCTCCAATTCACATAACAAAAGTTAACCATAAAAGTATATGATTAATGTGCATACAGGGGGTGATACAGCGTGTTACCATAATTTTTTTGAAACATTAGATCAGCATATTAAAATGGTTTTGACCCACCGACACGTAGTGTAATAAAAAATTAACTCCGAATATTTCAATGCATTAACAAGTGTTTAAACGTAAATACAGGCAAGGTGTTACAGACTGAACAGTCTGTAACAGATACAACCATTGAGTAGCTACTGGGTAGTACTGGCTAGATAAAATATAATTATATATTCTATTTTTTTAAACATTTGTATAAATGATGGTTGTCACACGGTTGTTATAATCTACAAGTGTTGTCAGTCTTCACTATGTTATGTTTGCATTGGTAATCTTTGGACTTTAACTGTTTACACTTTGGACTGCTTGGAGATATCCTGGCTTCACTTGTGGTACCTGGGTAATCCTAGTGATGTCTTCCCATTATAGCTACTTCCCATTATAGCTACTTTTTATCCCAGTTTTAGCTACTAATTAAGTTTGACAGTTGAACTAGTCCCGTTATAGCTACTTTTCTATTTCTCCATTTTACAATGTAACAAGATAAGGGAGCATCAACTATTTCATACACATCCAGCTGATGTCGATAAGGGGTGGAGGGCGTTGATGTGTGTCCCACTGAGGAATTTCCACAACTGATAACTTTTAACAAGTACTTTGTGGAGACATCAGGCTTGGTGATGATTCAAAGATCTCCATGGACATGTGGAATGTCTATGCAGAAACTGACAAATAAACAAACAACCATGTTGAGGGATGGAATTCTAAGTTTGCGAAAGTGGTGGGGAAACACCATCCCAACATCTTGATTCCAATTCCATGGTTGCTAAACATGATGCTGCCATCCAACCACCATATAACTAGAATAATTGAAGACTTTCACTACTTTTTGATAAAGTACTCAGTACAATTAAGGTAGTTGTCTTTAAAAAATGTTGTGCACAAGTGTTTTATAGTATATTTTCCATTTCAAATAATTGACAGATACATTTATATATCATTATTGACTTTAAAAGGTGTCCTTCAATAATACATTTCATATAGAAATCTTACAGTAATCTAAAATAGTTAATGCTCCCTCTTGCTGTCCCCTCCTGAATTGAACTGTGTAATTAAATAAGTAGCTATAACGGGACTAGATTGCCTGCCAATCTTAAGTAGCTATAATGGGGAAAAATGTAGCTTAGCATGTGATACTGTGAAAGTGTGATTGTTATTTCGGCAATTTCAATGGTTCTTTGAAGCAGTCCCCAGCCAGCACTCATTCACTCAACACAGTAGGACAAGTTTAATTTATTTCCCATTCATCAGTTTTATCCAGATTAGTTGCTAAAAGAAAACTAGTAAATCGCTCACATGAAATTAGTTTTCAAATGTGAAGCATTGAACTTTGATGAAATGACAGTGACCGACATCGAACAATGCTTAAAGCCAAACGATCTGATGCATGATGAAGTTACATGAGAGGTTGATGCCAAAAGTCGGGATGCATAGTAACATAGAAATTCTATCAACATTTAAAAAAGTCTCGATGTGTAGTATACAGCATGGGGCATATTATACATGGAAACGTAGTGTTGTCTTCAGCATCGGTATGGACCTTTTCCGAGGAACTTAGGTTGCCGTAGTGGGCAACATATGGTGCAATGTATTAGACAGTCATGTGACCATAGTGGATAATTATGGGGGTTTGGGCTGACACCTAACTTTGGGGCATAATCGTATGTCCGATTATTTCCCTGTCAGACCATGCCCCAATCATACCAGACTATTAAATCTCTGCATTCTATGGCTGATTAGCACAGGAATATACATAGAGGCTGAAAACAATGGCAGGTAAGGGGCACTTTCTTGGCCTAAACTAAATCATGATAGTAGGCTACAAAGGAAGAACAGACTAGTTCACCAGCCAATGATCAGTTTGTTTTATCACGTCTGAACGGCTTACCTGCTAAGCAGCTGAGAATACAATATTTGCATAGCTATGCACTAGTTGTTTAATAGTTTGTAGGCCTATCCCACACCAAATCCGATTATTTTCCCCACATATGGGGCATAACCAGATCGCTGGGTCTAAACAATTTTGGGGGGATAATTACTTTAATGCTTGTCTGGTAGTGGTTAATAGTGGTCATGGTAAGAGTTCCGTGGGTGATCATCCCAGTGTGGTGGTGTGTGGTTTCTTCAGTGAAAAGCCTATTTAACTCAGTATTATATACTAACCATCCGTTTATGCCCAACTCTCACCTTCTTTGTTATTAAAGGGATGTTGTCTGCATGGTCACCACCCATTTGATTATGTAACCGAAATAACCTTTGTAGAAGGGGTGTCTATAGTAGAAGAACTAAGCTGTTTTTATATATATATATATATATATATATATATATATATACATATATATGTATATATATACAGTATATATATATATATATATATATATACATAATCTTATATTATGTATGTGTTTAATCTAGCCAATTATGCAACACCTATGTTGGCTTGCATGCAATGTTTTCATCTACCGGGTATATCATAATTTTATAAATATTATGATTGGTGATTATGTTTTACTGTTATTGTTGTAGTTGCACGGAAGGTACTGGACGTGTCAACGTTCACCTTAGAGGGCGCCACTTTGACTGTCAAACCACCGAGAGGAGTAAAACCTCGACAACTGCATCCCGTAAAAATTGACTTCACTGAGCCTCAAGTTGCCACTAGTAAGATACTTTAGTAGTAAGTTCTAGACAATGATAAGAAAGCAATATATATATTGGTATTGTCAGATTAGTGTCAGATAATTACATTGATATGACATTATATTAAAGACTACTGTGTGAGTTTTATATCCTGCAGTGCAATTTGTTTTCATAGATTTCCTGGAGAAAGTTACTTCTGTCTAAACATTTATAACTCCTAACTATTCTGAAACAAAGTAACTATTATGAATGGCATTGAATGAACATTACTTTACTTCAGAACATGCAGCTGTTTGCAGTAGGTAGAGGAAGTAATACATTGCACTGTTTAAAATGATAGTTTCATAATATACATGGGATACAATCTGAATTTCTGTTTTTGTATGTTTTAAAGGACTTCTTACCGACATACCTACCAACCAACTCATCTACCTACCTAATCCATTTCGTGCCTACTGGCACATAGGGCAAAAACAAGCGTCCTCCACTTTGCTGTGTCTGCAGCCTGGTTTGAAGCCTAGCCCCAGCTTAAATGTAGTTGTTTCAGTTCTTTTTCTATTCTCTTCCTCCACGTGTTTTGGATTGTCCAAGTTTTCTTTTTCCTGTACCAGCAGGTGCCGTTTTGGTGATGCTGTCATTTTTCCTTCGTCTTTCTTTCCTCCATCTTCTTGTGGCGAAGACATTTTGTGTGGAAGATAGAAAGGTGTTTGAAGATAAGTTCTGTCACACACCAGCATTCTGAGTCATGCAAAAGAGTGGAGAGGGTGCAGCTTTTGTATAACTTCAGTGTTGTTCTTCTGGAATGTATTAATCATCTCAAAACAGGTTTCAGTCAAAACACATCTGGCCTTCTTGATGCGAATCTTGATTTCAACAACAGCCCTCCATCTTTGCTTATGAAGCTTCCCAGATAAGTGAAAGTGTCCGTGGTTTGTAGTTTATCATGCTTGATATAGATCTATACTGGATTTCTCATCACATTGAATGTCTGTTTGTTTATCTTTATGTGTGTTTGTGTTGGGCTAGTAAATCTACATTAATTGATTCCTGATATGTGGATTCCATTTCACCTCATTTCATTCTCCCATATCTCCCATATCATAATTATTTCGGACATTCCAGAATCCTATCTATGTCTCGGATTGGGTATATACAGCTGATGGTTCTTGTGGCTGTTTTGTGACAGCTTCCTAAAGACTTTCACTGCCACTAGTCATGCTTGCAGTGACTTGCTCCAATGCTGCAAAATACTGAGAAGTAGAGTTTCTTTTTTTCATTTCCATAACATTGTTGTTTTTATGAGATTTTATTGGTGACCTTGTTGTCCACCCTCAACCTGGAGAGCTGGGAGACTGACTTTTATCTGGACTCTAACCTTTGACCTGTGCAGCATGTTTAGATCTGCCAGAAGCCAAGACTCCCACCAGCATAGCTTTCTGGGTCATTGATACACACAAGCCACCCCACCACGACAAGGCACTAGTCTCAATTGGTGTGGTTAAAGGAGCATAATTAAGATTATTACTACTGGGTATATGTATCATAGGTTTTGCCAATTCAGCTCTGTGATGTTTGTTAAATTTGCAGATCCTAAAGATGTACCCAGACAACGTGATGAGAACGTGGGTGGTGCCAGGGAGAAAGAGACTCCTGCAAAGCCATGTGGACAAACCATTGAAGTCTCCGGACTTAGTCCCTCAACGAGGTCAACTGATGTCATTCGGTACTTTGAAGAACAGTGTCGAGGCAGAGTGGACGATGTACATCGTGATTCCAAGACGAATGTTACATATGTGACATTTGAAAAAAACACAGGTGGGTCCCATACAATATTTAAAAAAAACATTGAATGCAGTAACATTGATTAAGAAAAGCATATCAAATACCCTTGAATATAAAACTGTTCCAGTTTTGTGAGATATTCCAATACAGTGTACAAGAGGCTGTGTAACTCAAAATCATGACTTAAAAATTGTGTGTGTGTGTGTGTGTGTGTGTGTGTATGTATATAATTTAGTAGAACAGTGTAGTGTGGTGACACAGTGGCTAGAGCTTCAAACTCTCGACTTAGAGAATCTGGGTTAGAATCCTGTGCTACCGTCTAAATCCTTAGACAATGTTTGTCACTCCACGTTGCTCCAGTTCGCCCAGCTGTATGAATGGGCATCTGGCTGTAGACAATGGTGAATATTTGTGTATGAATAGTCATCGTGCATTAATTGCAGCATGGCTGGATGCTTCCCAGAGAAGTTGAGACGGTGTTTGATTGAACAGTCTGCCAGGAAGTAAAGTGTAAAGTGCTTTTAGCAGTCGTGGTGATTATATACTGGGCTATATAAGAACTTATATTACCTTTTTATTATACTTAAAAAATGTATAAACTCCCAAATGCAGCTTTGGCAGACGGCTCCATTAGAGAGATAGAACATATGACCTCTGAAAACAGAGCTCTCATAGTCATTTTGTATGTTCGTGCAACTACCGGTAGTTTAACAAGATTTAACAAGATTTAACAAGATTGCCACCTAGAGATTCAACTCTAGATGGCAGGTGGACTAGGAAGCCATTTGGCTTATCGAGAGTCCAACCTATCTATCTAAGTATACCCCGCCCGTCTTAGGTATATGTCAATTTTATTTTTAAATATATTAACACTACTAGCACCTACACAATCAGCTGATAATCTGTTCCATTCGTTTACTGTTCTTTGTGAAAATGAAAATTGTCTAATATCTAGTCTACACTGCTTCTTTGCTAATGTAAGTCCATGTCCTCTAGTCCTCTATTTCTGTCAATATTTTCATACCCATTCAATATTTTAAACACCTCAATCTGATCTCCTCTCAATCTTCTGGTTTCTAGTGTTGTTAAACCACATTCTTTTAGACGCATTTCATAACTAATATTCCTGAGTTTTGGTATCATTTTGGTTGCTCTCCTTTGTACTCTTTCTAGCATATCAATATCCTTCTTGCGATATGGCAGCATTTGCCACTTCTCAAACCATTCTATCAACTTATTAAGATCATCTTGTAAATGCTGTCTATCTGCATCACTTTTAATTTTCCTAAACACTTTTGTATCGTCCGCAAACTTCAACACCTTGCTTGTTATGTCATCATCCAAATCATTGATATATATCAAGAATAAAATAGGTCCCAGTACTGATCCCTGCGGCACCTCTCTCAAAACCGCTTTCCAGTTTGAAACTTCCCCATCAACTACTACTCTTTGTCTTCTATCAATAAGCCATTTTTCTATCCAGTTGATCATTCCATTTCCATGTTGAGATGGGTTTATCAATTTATTTTTAACAAGAAAATCAACCAGGTGATCTTTAATTAGTCTTTCTAATAGTTTGCAAATCACCGATGTTAAACTCACTGGTCTATAGTTCTCTGACTTGTTTCTGGTACCTTTTTTAAATAATGGTATAATGTTTGCTTCTTTCCATTCTAACGGAACTATTCCCTCCTCTAATGACAAATTGAACACTGTTGCAAGCGGTATGCTGATTTGTTCTACAATTTCCAATAGTAATTTGGGAGGAATCCCATCCACTCCAGGTGATTTATTATCCTTCATATCTCTTATTTTCATAGCTACCATTGTTGGGGTTACAATTAGTTGTCCTAAATAGTCAAACTCTCTCCCTTCGAACTTAGTCTCAAGTACTGGTAATATACTAATATCTTCCCTGGTAAACACCGAACTAAAGTACTCATTTAGGTTTTCTGCCATTAAGAATCCCTCTGTTATTATGTTTCCATCACTACCTTCTAGAGGACCGACCTTATCCTGAACTTTCTGTTTACTTCGAACATACGCATAAAAACTCTTGCTGTCATGTTTTATATTAAAAGCAATTTTTTGTTCGTAGCTTCTCTTTGAATTTCTAATTTCAGCTGTAGCTTGATTAAGTGCTTCTTTATAAATGCTATAGTCTTCTTCACTTCCGGTATGTCTATATGTCTTCCACATCATTTGCTTGTACTTGATTTTTCTAATGGCTTCTTCCTTTGATAAGTGTTTCTTCCCTATTTTTTCAAGGGGACAAATTTGTCAACGACACAGTCAATTTCACTCTTTAAAATATTCCAGCATTCTGTTGCTGTCTTATTCTTCAGTGTGTTATTCCAGTCTATCTTTGCTAAATATTCCCTCATGTCCTTATATTTTCCTTTGTGAAATTTTTTCCTGTACATTATTTTTCTATTCCGTTCTTCCTTTACTTTGATGATAAAATGTATCTGGTTGTGATCACTACACCCCAGTGGCTCACATATCTTGACATTATCAACAAATTCCTTCTGTGAGCTCAATACTATGTCTAACACGTTCTCGCCCCTGGTTGCTTCTAACACATGTCGAGAAAGGAAACAATCTTGTACTAAATTTAAAAACTCTTGATCCTCTCTCCCGGTACTCTGTAGAGATGTCCACTGTATATGCCCATGGTTAAAATCCCCCATAATAATACAGTCCCGTTTACTCACTTCTTTGATAGCGTTATGTATTTTTTCATTCTCTTCCATGCTTATGTTTGGACTGCGATACACTAACCCAACAGTTAATGTTGACTTTCCTGTAACTATGTTACACCAGACAGCTTCTTCACATTCTGCTTCTTTTTCTAATTTTATTTCATAAGCTTGGATGGATTCTTTAATATATAAAATAACTCCGCCTCCTTCTTCCTAATCTATCTTTCCTAAACATTACATACCCTGTCATTCCTAATTCGGCATCTGATATATCGGGTGTGGCCCAAGATTCAGTTATACCTATTATGTGAGGGTCAATATCTTCTACCATAATGTTTAGTTCATTTCTTTTGTTTACTATGCTCCTTGCATTTAAACAAACACATTTATAACCAAATTCCGTAGGGCTTTCCAGGCTGTTCTTTGCTGATGTCTTTTTGCTATCTTTATCTATGCCTCTAGTATTTGGCTTCTCTGTGTATCCCCCCTGCGAAACTAGTTTAAAAAGTTGCAACCTGTTCCATTATTCATCGATCGAAGAAGGTTCTCGGAGAACACTGCTGCGCCCTTTCCGCTTAGACGGAGGCCATCTCTCATAAACATGTCTTCTTTACCAACAAAATATCCCCACAAATCTACAAATCCAACTCCTTTTTCACACATCTGCTCTAATAGTCCGTTAATTGCCATCCTCTTGCAATTTCTAAATGTTGTTCCCCTTCCCCTCATCACTGGCAAGATTCCTGAGAGTATGATCTGTTCAACTCTTGTCTTCTTCAGTGTCTCTACCAACTCTCTGTATCTTTTTACTATCCTGGTTGTTCCATCCCTGTCTGCATTGTTCGTACCTACATGTACTAATATAGACCCCTTGGCCATGCCCCAATATGTTCTCTACCCGTTCAGTCACATGCTCTATCCTAGTCCCCGGAAGACAAACAACAACGTCTTCTCCTTTGCTTAATGTCCTGTCTGCCTTTCGCAAAATGGAGTCTCCCATAAATACCCTTTCTGTTCTGAATGCCCCCTCGATCACTGCTTCAGGGTAGCTCCTCCGTTTTGCATCGCCCTGGTTGCTGACTTTTCCCCCTGCCGCTTTCTCTGTAGTTCCTTTCTTTCCGGTCTCTTTTCTTCCTGTCATCGTCCTTGTTATTGACTTCCGTTTGGTTACATCACCTCTCACTTCCTTTCTTCCAATCGTCTTACCTCCTGTCGCATCTACTTCTCTCATCTCCTGTCCCCTTGTCCCTCCCTCCTTCTCTACTGTCACTTTCTCCCCTGTCACCTTCCTGCATGTCATGTTTCCTGTTGTTCTTTCTCCATTTGTTGTCCTTGCAATCACCCTCCCTCCACTCTGCATCCCCTTCACAATATCCGTTAGCCTAGCTAACTCTGCTGTCAGACAGTCCACTTTCCAACACCCTAAACATTGGAACGTAAACCCTTCCTCCGTTGTCTCTGATCAAGTTTTTCCGCACCCCGATACGGCAAAATCCACCAAGCTGTGGCAGTGGTTACACACCAAGTGCCTCCTTGCCTTCACTAGCCGCTTGCCAGGTGCCATATATTACGATTTGTCAAAATCAACTCTTGGTTTAAACCAACTTAGTCTTTAGAAAGACTGTTTGTTTATTGTGTACAACTGCAGCACACTTTATGTTATAAACAACTTACTACCTATGCTACCATGAACAATAAGTTTAGTCTGTACTGGTAACGTTCCCTAGCGGAAACGTTGGACACTACCTATATAAACAAACAAGGGTTTCCTACTAAAACGCTTGTTTATTTTTAATAACAATGATACCTATTCACAGTTTTATCTTACATATGTAGTTGTTACTCTTATTGCTTTATCTCTTATATACTATATCAAATAAAGAGATTTGCTCAATCTTGTTTACAATTTGTCGAAGCCTAGATTACCCTATTATCACCCATTATACTAATCTGTTCAAAAATACTGTTAACTAACAAACTTTAACCAAAACTACTACTCAATATATGTCCAGTACCACTTTATGAATAACCTTAACACAAGAATAATACTTATCAATCAATATTTCCGCTTGTTTTTCAAATTTTATACACCACCAATTTCAAACCTCTACATCCGCCAATTTCCCCGCCAAAGTTTTCATAATATAGTTTATATTTAAAAATATATTATTATTGCGAGCAGGGCTCACATTTTTAAGGAGTCAGGCTGCAGCATAGGTCATTTTTGCCACTTCATTTACCACAAACGTTGATGAATGTTGATATGGCTGCAATGAAGTGTGACTTAAACAGTCATGTGGTTGCCATGGGGGTGGCAGTCATCTTTTTAGGGCCTGTGTGCCCACATAGATTTTTGTATAAATAATATTCAATATAAATATTAGCCAATGATATGTTGCAGTAGAGACATGTTGTATATGCAACGTGTCAGAAAGAAATTTTGATAACTGATAACTTTTTTATTTTGATTAAGAAATAGTAATTTTTTTAATATTTAAAAAAGTCTAATTTAAACCATAAAAACCTGTAAAAGTTATGCAAGTTTACTTTTGACATGTAATAATCAACATGTAGTGCAATACATTAAAAATATTATGTGGCAACGTTATGAATGTGAAATATACAAACTAAGAGAAACAAATGCAGTTGTCAACACAGCTAGCAAGTTGATTGGTAATGAACAGAAACACCTGTCCAGTATATACAATGCTGCACTAAAAAGGAAGGCCAGACAAATATTGTACGATCCTACCCATCCTCTGAATGATGCTTTTCAGAAACTTCCGTCAGGAAGATGTCTAAAAGTACCACTAGCTAAAAAGAACCTATTCAAGAAATCGTTTATACCCTCTGCCATTTTAATTTTGAATGCTAAATTTTAATGTACTGTATACTTCTTTTATTCCATACACTTATTGTATTAATTTATCTAAACTTATTGATTTACCAATTTTACTAAATATTATTAATGTTATCACATTGTGTCTTATCAAAGAACCTTTTAAGATATATTACTTGCTTATTTATTTATTATTTAGAGTACTTATTTACATACTTAATTTATTTACTTTACCAATTTGAGTGCTGATTAGTATTTTTTACAATTTTAACATGTCTTATTACCCATATATATTATGGCTCACTAATATTATTACTGCCATTTTACTGTGTAACTGAAGAACAATTTCCGTTTTTAATGTGATGTTTTGGACAATAAAGTCTTTTGAATCTTTGAATCCTGTACTGTGCATTTTACAATGACACACCAACATCTTTGATCAAATTGAAATATGGTTGTACATCTACAGTAAAATAAGAAACAGAACAACATGGTTGATTGTGGGGCCATCTTACTTTAATATTTATGGCAATTATTTTTTATATTCTGGACGTACGACACTCTGCATATGCCGTGCACCGTTAGCTCTCAGAAACTGTTGGATATGTATTTTTCAAATTTTGCATAGACATTTCTTATAGTCCTGTAACTATGCACAAGAAATGTAAAGTTGAATAACACATTTGTAAGCCTTATAGGGACTTTCAGGGCCTAAAAATTCAACATTTCAAGTTCTCACATTTTATTAAAACAAAAACAGTTATGTAGCTTTTCCTCTAATTGTTAATGTACACCAGAAATTTGTAGTTCATTATTCTTTGATAAGGGCATCCCAGGGCCTACCCCGAAAAGTAAAATATTACAATTTTGCCTGTTTTTTGTGTGCAGATTTGATGATGCAAACTCCTGTGGTGATTTGTGTGTAGGGGTGACTGAGTAGCTAATTGCTCTTCCCTGGCAGTGGTAGGGGCTGTGTCAATAACCCAGTTGTTTCCTGTTAAACTGAACAGTTACTGCCAGCATGTTTTAAGCTATATCTTTATTTACACTACCAATTTATATGCAAGTTGTATTTATTTTGATGTTTGTTTAATTAGCTGTAAAATTTTGTTACTTTGGTGTCTCATCATCATCATGCTGTCGGCCGTGATGCGACAAAGACTGCTTCCATCACTTGACTATTGCTCTCCATTTATCTCTCTGCTGTAAGAGTGATGTCCATGAGTTGGTCTTTATGTCTCTCAGCTTCAGGTTTCTCTTGATGGTATTCTTGAACCGGAGACGAGGGCGCCCTCTCTTTCTGTGACCAGAAGACAGTTAAGAGTAGAGAACCTGCTTTGGTAGCCTGTCTGGTGACATCCTCATGAGGTGTCCAGTCCACTGGAGATTCTTTCTGATCAGAAGATCTTCCATAGATGGCAGCACTGTTCGTTCGAGTATTTCCTTGTTTTTCACTTTGTCCATCCAGGTTATCCTCATGATCGAACGCAGATGTCGCATCATGAAGGCATGCAGCTTTTTCACCTGTCGTCTGTGTACTGTCCATGCCTCGGCTCCGTATAGGAGGGTGGACAGCACGATTGCACAGTATATCTTGCCTTTAACCCACATGGATACATGGTGGTTGTTCCAGAGTCTCTGGCGTAGTCGGCTGAAAGATGCACTAGCCTTGGCCATCCTCCTGTATTTCATCGTCAATGCATCAATTACTTCCGAAGTACCTAGGGTTGGTGAATTCCAGAACAAGAGTTCAACTTGTTTCCATCAACCATGATATCCTCCTCGGGTTCTTGTAGAGTTGGGTTGGTACAGCACCTTGGAGAAGGTCAGAGAGAGCATCCACTATTTTCTGCAATTCTTCAGCAGAGTGTGCAACCAGTGCACTGTCATCTGCGAATAGCAGCTCTCTCATTAGTAACCGAGTAGTCTTGGTCTTCGCTCTGAAGTGTGCAACGTTGAATAGGTCAGCGCTCTGTCTGAACTGTATGTAGACGCCATCCCTCATGTCTCGGAAAGCCTTGTCGAGCATTGCTGACAGGAAGATACTGAAGAGCGTGGGGGCCAGTACACAACCTTGCTTGACCACATTTGTAACATTGAACGATTCCGAGACTTCCCCTCCAACACTAACATTCACCATCATTCTGTTATGTAGTGCCTCGATCATAGTTGTGAACTTCTCTGGGCAGCCATACTTCCTCAGTAGCTGCCATAGCCCGGTGTCTACTTTGGTGTCTACTGACTAGAAATTTTAATTAACAAAATATGTTTACAATTGTGGGTTTTTGCTAAGCCATAGATGAAAAGTTCACCAAATAAATTAAGACATTTGACAACTTTACACTGTTGGTTGTTGTAGTGATATTATATATGTATTATTTAACGTGGAGAGATATATGTAAATGCTCAAACGTGCACTCGTATGTAAAATGACACCCATAAGGAAACTAAAAATCTGTGAGCCTGTCAAATTTCCAAGAGATTCATAGCGGACAACATCTGTACTACAGCATCTAGCAACAAAATTATAAAATCACTGTAATACATTTGCCCACCATGTGTTTGCGATCTGCCTTGATAAGGCCAAATTTTTGTCAGATGAAAATGCTATTTTGCATGCAGCATTCGGGCACATGCTGCAGAAAGAGTGTTGGTTTTCAACACATTCCAGCCATGCCGCACTCTGAGGGAGAGATGGGACAGACATTTAATATGATTTCTCAGTCACGAACGAGCCAATAAACCCCAATGTTGAGATACAGGTTTTACACCAAATAAAGGTACCGTGCCTGCAGTCAGGTGGATGTACTAATTGTTACACCAGCAGTGTTGTGACCAGAGTTCTTACAATTCTCCTGACTTAGTGGTGTTCTCGCTGTCAGTGTCGTGACCAGAGTTCTTACAATTCTCCTGACATAGTGGTGTTCACGCTGTCAGTGTCATGACCTGAGTTCTTACAATTCTCCTGACATAGTGGTGTTCACACTGTCAGTGTCGTGTCCAGAGTTCTTACAATTCTCCTGACATAGTGGTGTTCACACTGTCAGTGTGGTGACCTGAGTTCTTACAATTCTCCTGACATAGTGGTGTTCACACTGTCAGTGTCGTGACCAGAGTTCTTACAATTCTCCTGACATAGTGGTGTTCACACTGTCAGTGTCATGACCAGAGTTCTTACAGTTCTCCTGACTTAGTGGTGTTCACATTGTCAGTGTCATGACCAGAGTTCTTACAGTTCTCCTGACTTAGTGGTGTTCACACTGTCAGTGTGGTGACCTGAGTTCTTACAATTCTCCTGACATAGTGGTGTTCACACTGTCAGTGTCATGACCAGAGTTCTTACAATTCTCCTGACATAGTGGTGTTCACACTGTCAGTGTCATGACCAGAGTTCTTACAATTCTCCTGACATAGTGGTGTTCACACTGTCAGTGTGGTGACCTGAGTTCTTACAATTCTCCTGACATAGTGGTGTTCACACTGTCAGTGTCATGACCTGAGTTCTTACAGTTCTCCTGACTTAGTGGTGTTCACATTGTCAGTGTCATGACCAGAGTTCTTACAGTTCTCCTGACTTAGTGGTGTTCACACTGTCAGTGTGGTGACCTGAGTTCTTACAATTCTCCTGACATAGTGGTGTTCACACTGTCAGTGTCATGACTAGAGTTCTTACAGTTCTCCTGACATAGTGGTGTTCACACTGTCAGTGTCGTGACCAGAGTTCTTACAATTCTCCTGACATAGTGGTGTTCACACTGTCAGTGTCGTGTCCTGAGTTCTTACAATTCTCCTGACGTAGTGGTGTTCACACTGTCAGTGTCATGACTAGAGTTCTTACAGTTCTCCTGACTTAGTGGTGTTCACACTGTCAGTGTGGTGACCTGAGTTCTTACAATTCTCCTGACATAGTGGTGTTCACACTGTCAGTGTGGTGACCTGAGTTCTTACAATTCTCCTGACGTAGTGGTGTTCACACTGTCAGTGTGGTGACCTGAGTTCTTACAATTCTCCTGACGTAGTGGTGTTCACACTGTCAGTGTCGTGACCTGAGTTCTTACAATTCTCCTGACGTAGTGGTGTTCACACTGTCAGTGTCGTGACCTGAGTTCTTACAATTCTCCTGACGTAGTGGTGTTCACACTGTCAGTGTCATGACTAGAGTTCTTACAGTTCTCCTGACTTAGTGGTGTTCACACTGTCAGTGTGGTGACCTGAGTTCTTACAATTCTCCTGACATAGTGGTGTTCACACTGTCAGTGTGGTGACCTGAGTTCTTACAATTCTCCTGACGTAGTGGTGTTCACACTGTCAGTGTCATGACTAGAGTTCTTACAGTTCTCCTGACGTAGTGGTGTTCACACTGTCAGTGTCGTGACCTGAGTTCTTACAATTCTCCTGACGTAGTGGTGTTCACACTGTCAGTGTCATGACTAGAGTTCTTACAGTTCTCCTGACGTAGTGGTGTTCACACTGTCAGTGTCGTGACCTGAGTTCTTACAATTCTCCTGACGTAGTGGTGTTCACACTGTCAGTGTGGTGACCTGAGTTCTTACAATTCTCCTGACGTAGTGGTGTTCACACTGTCAGTGTCGTGACCTGAGTTCTTACAATTCTCCTGACGTAGTGGTGTTCACACTGTCAGTGTCGTGACCAGAGTTCTTACAATTCTCCTGACATAGTGGTGTTCACACTGTCAGTGTCATGACCTGAGTTCTTACAATTCTCCTGACATAGTGGTGTTCACACTGTCAGTGTCGTGACCAGAGTTCTTACAATTCTCCTGACTTAGTGGTGTTCACACTGTCAGTGTCGTGACCTGAGTTCTTACAATTCTCCTGACATAGTGGTGTTCTCGCTGTCAGTGTCATGACCAGAGTTCTTACAATTCTCCTGACATAGTGGTGTTCACACTGTCAGTGTCGTGACCTGAGTTCTTACAATTCTCCTGACATAGTGGTGTTCACACTGTCAGTGTCATGACCTGAGTTCTTACAATTCTCCTGACATAGTGGTGTTCACACTGTCAGTGTCGTGACCAGAGTTCTTACAATTCTCCTGACTTAGTGGTGTTCACACTGTCAGTGTGGTGACCTGAGTTCTTACAATTCTCCTGACATAGTGGTGTTCACACTGTCAGTGTCATGACCAGAGTTCTTACAATTCTCCTGACATAGTGGTGTTCACACTGTCAGTGTCGTGACCAGAGTTCTTACAATTCTCCTGACATAGTGGTGTTCTCGCTGTCAGTGTCGTGACCAGAGTTCTTACAATTCTCCTGACATAGTGGTGTTCACACTGTCAGTGTCATGACCTGAGTTCTTACAATTCTCCTGACTTAGTGGTGTTCTCGCTGTCAGTGTCGTGACCTGAGTTCTTACAATTCTCCTGACTTAATGGTGTTCTCGCTGTCAGTGTCGTGTCCTGAGTTCTTACAATTCTCCTGACTTAGTGGTGTTCTCGCTGTCAGTGTCGTGACCAGAGTTCTTACAATTCTCCTGACTTAGTGGTGTTCTCGCTGTCAGTGTCGTGACCAGAGTTCTTACAATTCTCCTGACATAGTGGTGTTCACGCTGTCAGTGTCATGACCTGAGTTCTTACAATTCTCCTGACTTAGTGGTGTTCTCGCTGTCAGTGTCGTGACCTGAGTTCTTACAATTCTCCTGACTTAGTGGTGTTCTCGCTGTCAGTGTCATGACCAGAGTTCTTACAATTCTCCTGACATAGTGGTGTTCTCACTGTCAGTGTCGTGTCCTGAGTTCTTACAATTCTCCTGACTTAGTGGTGTTCTCGCTGTCAGTGTCGTGACCTGAGTTCTTACAATTCTCCTGACTTAGTGGTGTTCTCGCTGTCAGTGTCGTGACCAGAGTTCTTACAATTCTCCTGACTTAGTGGTGTTCTCGCTGTCAGTGTCGTGACCTGAGTTCTTACAATTCTCCTGACTTAGTGGTGTTCTCGCTGTCAGTGTCGTGACCAGAGTTCTTACAATTCTCCTGACTTAGTGGTGTTCTCGCTGTCAGTGTCGTGACCTGAGTTCTTACAATTCTCCTGACTTAGTGGTGTTCACACTGTCAGTGTCGTGACCAGAGTTCTTACAATTCTCCTGACATAGTGGTGTTCACGCTGTCAGTGTCATGACCTGAGTTCTTACAATTCTCCTGACTTAGTGGTGTTCTCGCTGTCAGTGTCATGACCAGAGTTCTTACAATTCTCCTGACTTAGTGGTGTTCTCGCTGTCAGTGTCGTGACCTGAGTTCTTACAATTCTCCTGACTTAGTGGTGTTCTCGCTGTCAGTGTCGTGACCTGAGTTCTTACAATTCTCCTGACATAGTGGTGTTCACACTGTCAGTGTCGTGACCAGAGTTCTTACAATTCTCCTGACTTAGTGGTGTTCTCGCTGTCAGTGTCATGACCAGAGTTCTTACAATTCTCCTGACTTAGTGGTGTTCTCGCTGTCAGTGTCGTGACCAGAGTTCTTACAATTCTCCTGACATAGTGGTGTTCACACTGTCAGTGTCGTGACCTGAGTTCTTACAATTCTCCTGACATAGTGGTGTTCTCGCTGTCAGTGTCGTGACCAGAGTTCTTACAATTCTCCTGACATAGTGGTGTTCTCGCTGTCAGTGTCGTGACCTGAGTTCTTACAATTCTCCTGACATAGTGGTGTTCTCGCTGTCAGTGTCGTGACCAGAGTTCTTACAATTCTCCTGACATAGTGGTGTTCACGCTGTCAGTGTCGTGACCTGAGTTCTTACAATTCTCCTGACATAGTGGTGTTCACACTGTCAGTGTCGTGACCAGAGTTCTTACAATTCTCCTGACATAGTGGTGTTCTCGCTGTCAGTGTCATGACCTGAGTTCTTACAATTCTCCTGACATAGTGGTGTTCTCGCTGTCAGTGTCATGACCTGAGTTCTTACAATTCTCCTGACATAGTGGTGTTCACACTGTCAGTGTCATGACCTGAGTTCTTACAATTCTCCTGACATAGTGGTGTTCACACTGTCAGTGTCATGACCAGAGTTCTTACAATTCTCCTGACATAGTGGTGTTCACACTGTCAGTGTCGTGACCTGAGTTCTTACAATTCTCCTGACATAGTGGTGTTCACACTGTCAGTGTCGTGACCAGAGTTCTTACAATTCTCCTGACATAGTGGTGTTCACACTGTCAGTGTCATGACCTGAGTTCTTACAATTCTCCTGACATAGTGGTGTTCACACTGTCAGTGTCGTGACCTGAGTTCTTACAATTCTCCTGACATAGTGGTGTTCACACTGTCAGTGTCGTGACCTGAGTTATTACAATTCTCCTGACATAGTGGTGTTCACACTGTCAGTGTCGTGACCAGAGTTCTAACAGTCCCCAATAGATGTAATGGTATTCACATTCTGGCTATTGTATATCGTACACCACCCAACATTTTGCAGCTACCTTTTGGATATACCAACAGCGACTATTGCAGTGTTTCCACTGGGTAAAATGATGGGGAAAGTGGTATGGTCAGCTGAGAAAACTCTGAAGACAAGATGTGATGCTATGGGGGCTTGGGAGCTTGCCCTCTGCAACTATTTTAAGAATTAGCTTCAACATGGTGCATTATGAAATGTGTTTTAATCTATTTCCTGGCATATAGTGGGGGAAGAAATTACTAGTTGGCAAGTCAACAAGTTTGTTGCATTAAGGCAAACAGTCATCAGGGACAGGAAGTAGCTGAGGGGAACATTTTGGGCGAGGTGGCTTACCAAAACAGCGAGGTGGGCCACCTTGCTCAGAATATAGCTCGGCAAACAACTGGTATATCATACGAGTTGAATGTTCTTGCTACTGGTTTCAACTTCCAATGGCCTGTTAACAAAATATAGATTATGAGTCTTAAACAAAAAAGTGTATATATATATGTGTGTGTGTGTTCTCTATTTGTTATGATACATATATATATATATATAACATATATAAACATATATATATATATATATATATATATATATATATATATATATATAAAACATATATATATATATATATATATATATATATATATATATATATATATATATATATATATATATATATATATATATATATATATATGGTGGTTGTCTTGTGATAACGGTTCCAGAAATGTTGCAGGCTGATTGTAAGGTCAAACTCTGTTGACAGTTTTTCGTTTTTCTTAGAATATGGAAACACAATTATATTTTACAGTGGATTTCTTAAACCTTCCACCATCCATTTCTTTAACTGTAAACTATATTCGCTTATCTCTTTTCTACCCATTCTTATGTACATCCTGTAACGTTATTGAGTTAATGAGCCCTCCCTGTGTTGGCTTGTTGTTGTGCTGCTGATGGCGTGGTCGTGTGAAAGCCAGAGTGTATGTCAGGGAGTTGTATCACAAATACAGAACTTCTTAAAGCGTTCTCATGTACAGTTATTGTATAGATGAAGCGAAGAATGTTACACATCCCTGGCAAACAGCAACAACAATCTTCAATATGTTGAAATTGTTTGGGTGACTGGGGAAAACCTTTAAAACCAGTAAGAACCCTTCACCAATGGCAAATTTCGAAGAAAGAAAGGCATTACTATTCTTCAACGTCATAATATATTCCCTGACTTCTTTCAAGTGTCTGAGAGAAATGTACTGTCTAGGAAGAGAATGTCAACATACCCCACACACACACATGCTTGTTCGGCTGTGATTATGTGCTGTCTTATGTGAGATGTGTTCTGGGACCAGTTATGGGGGGGGCGAGATTTGCGATATCACATCAGCTGCGCCAAAGGTGTGGTCACCTAAGGCTAGTTCTAATGTAATATCTCTGTTAGTGTGATTGGTTCTATGTCTGCTGTATATGTAATGTGTTCTTGTTGTGTTCACAGATGCCCAGAAGGTGCTGTCAATGCCAAGGCCTTCTCTACAAGGAGCTGTGTTGACAGTTAGACCAAAACAACCTGACCCACGAGACCAACAAGAGAAGACACGAGGTGATGAACCAGAACCAACAACAGGTCATCCAGCGTGGGATCAACTGACAATAGAAGTAAGAAAGTTCAAGTCAGACACACCTAAGGCAACATTCAAGACATATTTCCAGAACAAGAATCTGTGCCCATGTGGTGGAGATGTGGAGGAAGTTGACACATCAAATCAATCCAGTGGCATCGTCTATGTGAAGTTTAAGGAACCAGGGGGTAAGTGCTATGATTAGCCATAGGAACAGCCAATTTTTTCAGAGTTCAATACTGTATAAATAGTAACATTAATATTAAGTTTTGTCAGGATGCTACTTTTTTATCATAATAAATGTATTGTACGAATATAAATTTTCCATCAAGACTGAGTGAAGTGATAAGTTAGATATAAATAAGAGTGAGGGAATAAACCAGTCATTCTTTCAATCTGTCAGTCATGCAGTCAGACCAGCCAGCCATTCAGTGTAAACATGCCAGTGTAGTAATGTGACTCTAATATGTGATTTGTTTATTTGTTAGCCATAAACACAACACAATTTGAACTCTTGAACTAACAATCCTGTTAAACAGTTTCAGTCTATTCATGAGACCGTCACCTGATGAGTTGACTCTGTCCAGTAAGTGATGTACTTCTTCAACAGTTGCAGCAGCTGTGAACAGTCTGACCGCAATGAGAGTTGGGGGTGCGGTTGTTGAGACGATGCCCTGTCTCAGCAAGACTCCTGTTGGAACATCAACACAAGAACCACCAGGTAAGTTTACCACATTACCAGACTCCAGTTGGAACATAACCACAAGAACCAAGAGGTAAGTCTGACCCACACAACAAGAATCCAGTTGGAACATAACCACAATAACAAAGAAGTAAGTCTGACCCACACAACAAGAATCCAGTTGGAACATAACCACAATAACAAAGAAGTAAGTCTGACCCATACATCAAGAATCCAGTTGGAACATAACCACAATAACAAAGAAGTAAGTCTGACACACACAACAAGAATCCAGTTGGAACATAACTCAATAACAAAGAAGTAAGTCTGACCCACACAACAAGACTCCAGTTGGAACATAACTCCAATAACAAAGAAGTAAGTCTGACCCACACAACAAGACTCCAGTTGGAACATAACCACAATAACAAAGAAGTAAGTCTGACACACACAACAAGACTCCAGTTGGAACATAACCACAATAACAAAGAAGTAAGTCTGACACACACAACAAGAATCCAGTTGGAACATAACCACAATAACAAAGAAGTAAGTCTGACACACACAACAAGACTCCAGTTGGAAAATAACTCCAATAACAAAGAAGTAAGTCTGACCCACACAACAAGACTCCAGTTGGAACATAACCACAATAACAAAGAAGTAAGTCTGACCCACACAACAAGAATCCAGTTGGAACATAACTCCAATAACAAAGAAGTAAGTCTGACACACACAACAAGACTCCAGTTGGAACATAACCACAATAACAAAGAAGTAAGTCTGACCCACACAACAAGACTCCAGTTGGAACATAACTCCAATAACAAAGAAGTAAGTCTGACACACACAACAAGAATCCAGTTGGAACATAACCACAATAACAAAGAAGTAAGTCTGACCCACATTACCAGACTCCAGTTGGAACATAACCACAATAACAAAGAAGTAAGTCTGACACACACAACAAGAATCCAGTTGGAACATAACCACAAGAACCAAGAAGTAAGTCTGACACACACAACAAGAATCCAGTTGGAACATAACCACAAGAACCAAGAAGTAAGTCTGACCCACACAACAAGAATCCAGTTGGAACATAACCACAAGAACCAAGAAGTAAGTCTGACACACACAACAAGAATCCAGTTGGAACATAACCACAAGAACCAAGAGGTAAGTCTGACCCACACAACAAGAATCCAGTTGGAACATAACCACAAGAACCAAGAAGTAAGTCTGACCCACACAACAAGAATCCAGATGGAACATGACCACAACAACCAAGAGGTAAGTCTGACCCACACAACAAGAATCCAGTTGGAACATAACCACAAGAACCAAGAAGTAAGTCTGACACACACAACAAGAATCCAGTTGGAACATAACCACAAGAACCAAGAAGTAAGTCTGACCCACACAACAAGAATCCAGTTGGAACATAACCACAAGAACCAAGAAGTAAGTCTGACACACACAACAAGAATCCAGTTGGAACATAACCACAAGAACCAAGAAGTAAGTCTGACACACACAACAAGAATCCAGTTGGAACATAACCACAAGAACCAAGAAGTAAGTCTGACACACACAACAAGAATCCAGTTGGAACATAACCACAAGAACCAAGAAGTAAGTCTGACCCACACAACAAGAATCCATTTGGAACATAACCACAAGAACCAAGAAGTAAGTCTGACACACACAACAAGAATCCAGTTGGAACATAACCACAAGAACCAAGAGGTAAGTCTGACACACACAACAAGAATCCAGTTGGAACATAACCACAAGAACCAAGAAGTAAGTCTGACACACACAACAAGAATCCAGTTGGAACATAACCACAAGAACCAAGAAGTAAGTCTGACCCACACAACAAGAATCCAGTTGGAACATAACCACAAGAACCAAGAAGTAAGTCTGACACACACAACAAGAATCCATTTGGAACATAACCACAAGAACCAAGAAGTAAGTCTGACACACACAACAAGAATCCAGTTGGAACATAACCACAAGAACCAAGAAGTAAGTCTGACCCACACAACAAGAATCCAGTTGGAACATAACCACAAGAACCAAGAAGTAAGTCTGACCCACACAACAAGAATCCAGTTGGAACATAACCACAAGAACCAAGAAGTAAGTCTGACACACACAACAAGAATCCAGTTGGAACATAACCACAAGAACCAAGAAGTAAGTCTGACACACACAACAAGAATCCAGTTGGAACATAACCACAAGAACCAAGAAGTAAGTCTGACCCACACAACAAGAATCCAGTTGGAACATAACCACAAGAACCAAGAAGTAAGTCTGACCACACAACAAGAATCCAGTTGGAACATAACCACAAGAACCAAGAAGTAAGTCTGACACACACAACAAGAATCCAGTGGAACATAACCACAAGAACCAAGAAGTAAGTCTGACCCACACAGGAATCCAGTTGGAACATAACCACAAGAACGAAGAAGTAAGTCTGACCCACACAACAAGAATCCAGTTGGAACATAACCACAAGAACCAAGAGGTAAGTCTGACCCACACAACAAGAATCTAGTTCGAACATAACCACAAGAACCAAGTAGTAAGTCTGCCACCCCACAAGAAGAATCCAGTTGGAACATGACCACAAGAACCAAGAAGTAAGTCTGACCCACACAACAAGAATCTAGTTCGAACATAACCACAAGAACCAAGTAGTAAGTCTGACCCCACAAGAAGAATCCAGTTGGACATAACCACAAGAACCAAGAAGTAAGTCTGACCCACACAACAAGAATCTAGTTCGAACATAACCACAAGAACCAAGAAGTAAGTCTGCCCCCCCACAAGAAGAATCCAGTTGGAACATAACCACAAGAACCAAGAAGTAAGTCTGACCCACACAACAAGAATCCAGTTGGAACATAACCACAAGAACCAAGAAGTAAGTCTGACCCACACAACAAGAATCCAGTTGGAACATAACCACAAGAACCAAGAAGTAAGTCTGCCCCACAAAAGAACCAGTGAACATAACCACAAGAACCAAGAAGTAAGTCTGACACACAAAAAGAATCCAGTTGGAACATAACCACAAAACCAAAATAGTCTGACCACACAACAAAACATGAACAAACCACAAAACCAAAAACCCCACAAAAAACATGAACAACCACAAAACCAAAAAACACCACAAAAAAACCAGTTGGACATAACACAACAAAGTAAGTCTGACACACAAAAAATCCAGTTGGAACATACCACAAGAACCAAAAGTAAGTCTGCCACACAAGAATCAGTTGACATACCACAAGAACCAAAAGTAATCTGACCACAAAAGAATCCAGTTAACTACCCAGAAAAGAGTAGCGCCCACACAAAAATCATTGAACATACCAAAAACAAGTTCTACCCCAAAAGAACAGTTGAACATACACAGAACCAAAAGTAATCTGCAACAAGAATCCATAACACCACAAGAACAAATAAGCTGACCACAAAACAGAACAACCACAAAACCAAAACACCCACACAACAAACAACAAACCACAAAACCAAAAAACCCACAAAATCCATTGGAACATAACCACAGAACAAGTAAGTTGCCCACAACCGTTGGAACATAAACAGAACAAGAAGTGTCTGCCAACAAAATCATGGAACAAACCACAAGCCAAAAAACTGCCAGAATCCATTTGGAACATAACCACAAGAACCAAGAGTAAGTCTGACCCACACAACAAGAATCCAGTTGGAACATCACAGACCACAGAACGACCCCACAACAAGAACAGCATGAAAAAGTCTGACCACACAACAAGAATCCAGTTGGAACATACCACAAGAACCAAGAGTAAGTCTGACCCACACAGAATCCAGTTGGAACATAACCACAAGAACCAAGAAGTAAGTCTGACCCACACAACAAGAATCCATTGGAACATAACTACAAGAACCAAAGGTAAGTCTGACCCCACACAAGAATCCAGTTGGGACATACCACAAGAATCAATGAAATAGTCTGACCACACACAACAAAACCAGAACAAACCACAAAACCAAGAAGACACCCACACAACAAAACCAAACATAACCAACAAACCAACAAACACACACACACAAAACCAAACAAACCACAAAACCAAAAAACACCCACACAACAGAAGAATCCAGTTGGAACATAACCACAAGAACAAAAGTAAGTCTGACACACACAACAAAATCCAGTTGGAACATAACCACAAGAACCAAGAAGTAAGTCTGACCCACACAACAAGAATCCAGTGAACATAACTCAAAGAACCAAAGTAGTGACCCAAACAGAAAGTTCATGCCCAGAAAAGGTCGCCCACAACAAAACCATTGGAACATACCAAAGCCTGAAATATTGACACACCAACAAAATTTTGAAATAACCAAAAACCAAGTATAAGTCACCCCACGAATTTGAACATAACACAAGAACGAAGAAGTAAGTCCTAACCCACCAACAAGAACCAGCAACATGACCACAGAACCAAGAAACACACACACAACAAAACCACGAACAAACCACAAAACCAAAAACCCACCCACACAACAAAACCAGAACAAACCACAAAACCAAAAGTAAATCTCAACAACAAGAATCTCATTCAACATGACCACCAGAACCAGTAGTAGCTGAACAAAAACAAGAACAGTTGAACATGACCCAAACCAAGGCAAGAAAAGCACACACAACAAGCAGTTGAACATAACAAGAACAAAATAAGTGCACACAAGAATCAGTTGGAACAAACCACAGAACAAAAGTAAGTCTGACCAAAAAAAAAAAAAAAAAAAAAAAAAAAAAAAAAAAAAAAAAAAAAAAAAAAGGGGGGGGGGGGGGGGGGAAGTCTGACACACACAACAAGAATCCAGTTGGAACATAACCACAAGAACCAAGAAGTAAGTCTGACACACAAAAGAATCCAGTTGGAACATAACCACAAGAACCAAGAAGTAAGTCTGACCCACACAACAAGAATCCAGTTGGAACATAACCACAAGAACCAAGAAGTAAGTCTGACCACACAACAAGAATCCAGTTGGAACATGACCACAAGAACCAAGAAGTAAGTCTGACACACACAACAAGAATCCAGTTGGAACATGACCACAAGAACCAAGAAGTAAGTCTGACCCACACAACAAGAATCCAGTTGGAACATGACCACAAGAACCAAGAAGTAAGTCTGACCCACACAACAAGAATCCAGTTGGAACATAACCACAAGAACCAATAAGTAAGTCTGACACACACCAAGAATCAGTTGGAACATACCACAAGAACCAAGAAGTAAGTCTGACCCACACAACAAGAATCCAGTTGGAACATAACCACAAGAACCAAGAAGTAAGTCTGATACACACAACAAGAATCCAGTTGGAACATAACCACAGGAACCAAGAAGTAAGTCTGCCCCACACAACAAGAATCCAGTTGGAACATGACCACAAGAACCAAGAAGTAAGTCTGACACACACAACAAGAATCCAGTTGGAACATGACCACAAGAACCAAGAAGTAAGTCTGACCCACACAACAAGAATCCAGTTGGAACATAACCACAAGAACCAAAAGTAAGTCTGAAATCACACACATATCATGATTCCCAAACAGATTAATTGTTTCAGTGTGTCCCAGAAAAGGGTTGCGCGCTCACGTTATTACTAAAAACAATTTAGTCTACACTACGCATAGCCTTTGAAATATTGAGACATCACGTTCTCCAACCTCCAATTAATTTTTGAAAAAGTCTAAATCCATAAACCATCCAAATGGGCTCACTAGGTCACATGCACGTAATTTTTAACATGATACACGCAGAACAGATAAGGACGTGAGTCCACGAATAACCGCACGCACACACGCACGCACGCATACATGCATGCACACACGCACACACAGACACACACACACACACACAAACACACACACAAACACACACACACACACACACACACACACACACACACACACACACACACACACACACAAACACACACACACACACACACACACACACACACACACACACACCCTGTACAATCTCAATCTTTATTGGACCAATCTGGATCACTGCATCATTATCAATGCTGTTATGACGTTGCATACTTCCTACTGGACCTGGTGGTTGATGCTGAACAATGTAAATCAATGAACATGTATGCATACGTGTTTACTGACTCATGTAGCCACACTTTCATAGGCACAGACACAGACACAGCCACAAACAAGCGTAGACTTGCACACAACAAAACACAAACATGCACACGCACACGCACACGCACACGCACACACACACAGAGACAGAAACACTGACACTGCTTTCTACTGTCAAATAGTATCACCAAGATTGGTAAGTTGTTGTCACCATGTGGTCAAACCCACCCAGCAAAATCATTAATACTGTATATTCTCTGGTTGCTAATGTAAATGCATTCATTATCTGTTGTATCAGCTACATTTAAGATAATTTCAAAATGCAATAATATAATAATACAACAGCACATAGAATTAAGGTAATAGTTATGGTCTATTGGAAAAGGGTAAAGCAGACATACCCGGTATATCATTTTTGCAGTATTATTAGTCAGTTAAATTTATTCATATTCCTGTATTTTGTCAAGGAACTCCAGTTATTATTTCTTTAGGTGTCATTTTCATCGTGACTAGATGATGATGTTTCTTGGTTCTTTACATTGGACATAATTACCTCTTTAAAATATACAGACGACTCCATACATTTTTTATTAAGAAGTAATTATGTCCAACATTTTCATTATCGTTATATAATTTATTGGTTTAGTTAATCTATGCTATTAATTAACAGGAATGCAAAATGTTCAATCCACAAGACCTGGGCAAAGTGGCAGTGCTACAGCAGCAGGGCGTCCTGATCCAGAACAGACAGCATGTCGCCCCATAGACCAGGAGTTGTACAAACTCAGAATGCTGCATGCACTGAGGTTTAAAACGGAACAGGAAGAGAAGTTCCCGGGCTTGACTGTGACAATTGACACGAGAGAAGGTACAGTGACGTTTGAGGGTAAAGAATTTGAGGTCACCAGGGCTGTCGCTGCCATGCATGATCTTGTAGACCACTTGGAGTCTATATCTCTAGAAATGTCTGCAGAGCTGATCAAACTAATGCGAGGCATTACCATGATGAAACACATGGTGGGTGTGTTCAAGAAGAACAAAATAGTTGCTGTGTACGCAGCTGAAGGAGACACAACACTTGGAGTGTACGCTTGCGACAGAAGTAACCTGCAGAGGGCCATCAGTAAGATCAGGATGGGAACATGTGATGAGCAATGTAGAGATTCTGCACAAGCTATCGAAACTGAAGAGTTCACTGCAATGAAAGAAGACCTTCAGTCCAAGTATCCTGGTTTGCTGACCATCACGGAGAGGGGAGGTCACATCAGTCTGTCAGGAATGGTAGACCCTGTGGCAGATGCCAAGGTTCCAATACTCCAACTAGTGGCAAGAACAGCTGCCAAGTCTGACGACAGTACTGTCTTAGACAGTGTCCAGATGGGAGGCTGCACAGTGCAAGTGGTTCGAGGGGATTTGACGACATTCCATGCAGAAGCCATTGTCAATGCAGCAAATGAAAGACTGGAACATGGTGGAGGACTTGGCAAGGCCATTGTGGATGCAGGTACAGCTGATGTTATTATCATCCACATATATCCCTAACTGTGCATATCGTTATAGAGTATGTCTCTTTCTAGTATGAGTAACCCAGCGGTGCTTGGTGAAAAGAGGCAGTCACTGCACTGAAACTTGAAAATGTGATCCCTGAGGTTTCATCCCCACTGCCCTGATAAATATATTCTAGCAGAGTTAAATCATGCTTATGGAAAAATGCAGGTCTCCCATATTACGTGACAAAATTACGTGGCGTGGTTATGTAATGATGCAACAACTGTTAACGTATGACATAATCTATGCATACCCCATAGCGTTCAGACATGTTCAGCTTTCCAAGTTCTCCACTTCAGACGAATTTTTAAACAAATATTAAATTCCACAACTTCAGATACAATGTACAGCCTTCTGAAATGTTAAATCGATTGATGAACCACCCTGATACGCCCGTTGGCACATTTACCGGGGGTACACAATGTCAGCTGATACTAGAGACATATTCAGGAATACATACCATTAAGCAGATGATAGAAATTGAAAATGTGTTGTTATTAGGTGCAACATTTCTCCATATACATCATGCAATGTGTGCCTGCAGTGCTTCAGAATTGTTTCAGGAGGACGAGAAATTCAGCAGGAGTGTAGCGACCATGTGCGCCAACATGGAATTGTTAAACCTGGCCAGGTTTATGTGTCCAAATCAGGCTCTCTGCCATGTAAGAGGGTGATCCATGCAGTGGGTCCAGGGTGGCAAGGTGGATTTCACAACGAGGAACATGAGCTCTATCATGCTGTTAACGAAAGCATGAAGGCCGCCGAGCAATACGGTCTGACTTCAATTGCCTTTCCCGCTCTGAGCACAGGAATTCTGAAATTTCCCGTTGACAAATGCACCAAGATAATCGCCACAGCACTGAAAGATTTCCTAGACAGCCAACAGCAGACATGTGTGAAGAAGGTGTCACTGGTTCACTTTCATAAACTTGAACTGAAGGAATTCCGCAAGAGTCTTAAAATCTTGTCTGGTAAGATTCATTGGTTGGGACTAGGGGTATTCATTGGAACAAATGAACATTTCTTATCTTCGCCTTACTCCCTCTTACTTCCTTGTGGGAGGAGGCCCACTCAGTGTGTTCTTCTGCTGTTCTCATTAACTCTCTCCACCTCTTTCTGACCATTAATGTCCGTTCACGCAAGTCCTTCCAAGTCCTGTTCCATGATATCATTCCATCTCAGCTTTGGTTTCCTTGTCATCGTTTATCACCCTTTTCTGCTTTCCATGTCTTTTAGTCTGTCTCCACTCATTCTTTGCATATGTCCTCCACGTCTTATTGTATATCAGCCATTTTACTCTGTAACTGTTATTTTGTTATAACAAACTGAAAAAAACGGTGAAAGATATTTTGTTGTTGTGCAGCTTCCGACTACTGGGTACTTAAGCAATATATTAGACACCAATATAAATGTCTTAAACCTATTCTGTCACCTTGATTAGATAATCTCGGTTAAATCTAAATAGTTACTGGTCAGATCACACATTCAGTTAACTCTATGTTTTAAACTAAATAGCGGAGATGTTTTCCAAGTTCTACTTTTGACAATAAGTTTTTATTTATCTTGAATTATTTAGTTCTGCCATTATCTTGATCTCTTAGTGAATTGTACTCTCTTAGTGAGTTGAACACCAACAATGTTATTTTACAAATACACACATTTTGGTGATATATATATATATTGTATCGGCTAATACAATGTAAGCTACGAAAGTGTGCAAGCAAAACTGTTAATCGACATTTCCCACGTTTGCTCACTCATGACTACGTTTATATTTCAGTATTTAGCCAGTGCTTTATTTGCAAGTAAACAATATGTGCAAATATACAGATTTTTTTTCATAATGTTTCCACCTTATATTTGGGAAGAAAGTAAAAATAACTAGAAAAATGGCATGCTGTGCAACAAAAAAGTGCTTTTTCCAGATAGTTTTTCATAACAAATGTCTAAAGCATGCTAACCCTATTTGTTATTGATGACATTGATCATAATAGTAAAACACTACTGCATGAACCGTTTCATGTAAGTAGTTTCTTCTGTCTGCAGGAGCCAGCCCGCCACATCATGTCGGTACTGCCCACAGTCGACCTCAGACATCAGCCCAACGAACAGGTGCATCAACGCAGCCGACCAGTGCAGCTGTCAGTGTGCAGGTATGTGAGTGCATAATGGTAACCTAGGTACACATATACGTACACTGATACTAGAAATGGGAACAAGATATTAATGTTCACAGTGAATACATTAATGCTGGTCAAGTGCTCTGCCACGGATATTCCCACTGGCTCTAGTTTCACGATGTGTCTAAATATTATAGCTTATATGTATACAATATTTGCCAAACTGTGTGTGTGTGTGTGTGTGTGTGTGTGTGTGTGTGTGTGTGTGTGTGTGTGTGTGTGTGTGTGTGTGTGTGTGTGTGTGTGTGTGTGTGTGTGTGTGTGTGTGTGTGTGTGTGTGTGTGTGTGTGTGTGTGTGTGTGTGTGTGTGTGTGTGTGTGTGTGTGTGTGTGTGTGTGTGTGTGTGTGTGTGTGTGTGTGTGTGTGTGTGTGTGTGTGTTTTGTGTGTGTGTGTGTGTGTGTGTGTGTGTGCTTGTGTGTGTATGCTTGTGTGTGTGCTTGTGTGTGTGCACATATGCATGCATGTGCTCTGTTGCGTGCATGTCTACACATGTGTTTTTTTATAGTGTGGCTGTGAGAGACAAAGAACATGTATGCGTAGTGTTTGAGTAAATTTTCATTGATTTACATTTTCCAGCGTCAACCAGGTCCAGCAGGAAGTATGCGAAGTCACAGCAGCATTGATGATGACGCAGTGGTCCAGATTGGTCCTATAAAGATTGAGATTGTACAGGGTGATCTGTCAAAAGAACATACAACTGCCATTGTCAACGTCACTGACAAATGGTTCACTCAGACAGGTATACAATGCAGTGATATATGGGAATATCAGTAATGGGTGTAAAGTGTATGCTGTCTTTGAACACCAACTTCATCTTTAAAAGTACCTCTTAAATTTGCTTTTTAATCAATTGGGCCAAAGGTCCAGTAGAATTACAGCACCACTGTCCGCTGTGGACTGTGTGATGTTAGCTCCCACATCTCAGAAACCATTTAGGATCTGTTTTTCAAATTTTGCGTCTTAGGGTACTGCCACTAGGCTCAATAAATCTTTATTTGTTTGAGTCATTCTAATGGCTCTCTAGGGCCTCCAAGAGCCCAAAAACTATTAATCGTTTAGTTTGCCTATTTGGAAAATACTAGAATCACTAAACTCTATACATTTTAAACTGAATGTATCTAAGGGTACTTCTATGTCTGCCAAAACGTGTGTGTGTGTCCACGCGTGCATGCGTGCATGCGTGCATATGAGCGACCTCTTTGGCCTCTGCTCCCAGCTGTCTATTGTTGGTGGACATTGACCAATATGTTATTGGCAGCTGGCTGATGCCCATGTCAACAAGTCATTAGATTCATGTTAAACTGGATTTTAAGCAGTGTCTTAAAAACTACTGATTTTTTATAAACGCAATTGTGTTTATTTTGATGGTAATATAATTATGTTTACAATTGTGTGACTGATGTCTATTTTTAGGGATATAATTTTCACTTTTAGGTAATACACGTAAACAATGAATATCCTGGACAATTAATAAATAATGAAATATCATACACTTTTGAATTAACTTTTGGTATCAACTGCATTCTGATCACTTGGCTGGCTAAGTGGCGCCGAAACCTCTACATTGACAGAGACCACTAGTTAATGAACATAACAGGTCTGTTGCAGCATTCACAAGATGTGGCTGTGTTTCTGATCATCTGGTATGAATAACCAATGAAAATTATGCCAATTAGATGACCATAGTGAAGAGATGAGGCAGTGACTATAATACACAAAATACATTCCAAAATCACAAATTCGCGATATGCCTCAGTCTTGGCCCATTTTTCCTCTTATCATTAGAAATAAAGTTGGGCATAAAAGCAAATGTACATTGTGACCTCTGACATGTGCTAATTTGTTTATGCAACATTTAACTTTGTTAAAAAATAATCAGACATACTGTTATAAAAATCAGGTAATCCAAAAATTAGTACCCAGGAAGAAAGTTAGGTGATTAAGACAAATGTGCACAATACAATTATGTTATGTTTGACATTTCTTGCTGTCTTATAAATTATGTTTAGCTGAAGAATTAGGATGACTGAAGAGTAATGTTTATTTTTTTGCTCTCTCAGAAGCCACATCTGCAACATAAATAAATATACATTGAATTCACCAATTGTAGGCAAGATTATGGCATGACAGTCAGCTAATACAAATTACAAGATACCAAGACCAAACTGATATGTTCTTAAGACGTAATGGATATTTTTTTAATTTACACACTACATATCTGGGCATAATACACTGAATTCATAATGAGCTAAACCAGTTAAGGAGTAGGTTTAAGCTTGATAGTATCAAGACTTCTGTCTGATGTTACACTGATTAATTTGGGATCGAGCTATTTAATGTTTAAATAACTTACGAGCACAATGATTATTAATACTGTACATCGATTTTGTGCTGTGTCATCAGTGCTAAAATATGGATTAATGATGATACTAGTTATAAATTCCTTACCTATATTAATTAAAAAAATTACATCACTGATTTTGCAATCTCATCCTTCATTAACAGGAGCAACTTCCAGGGCCATTTTTGACTCTGGCAGTCAGGATATTGAGATGGCATGCCGATCACTTGGTAAGTTCAGAAGCATATATATATATATATATATATATATATATATATATATATATATATATATATATACTGGTTTACTTACTTCGGCTTAGACCCTCCTGTTCCTCTTTCGATATAGGGCAATGAGCATTTTTCATCTAGTACAATGTTTTTGCAATTTCTTTGGCTTCATTCCATGTATTTGGCTTCATGTCATGTAATTTCCATTTCTGGCAGATCTACCGGTTTATTATCACAGAAAGAACTTTTATATTTACTATCGTTTCTGCCATTAACGGAAGTGTGTCTGCTTCTCTAACTGAAATTATACAGCACAGTAATTTGTTACAGGAAATCTGCTGTTTAGAACATAAGAATGTTGAACCTAAGAGGATAGTGGGTTAACGCAGCTCACTTTCGTATTACTACCAATAAAGCTTGTTTCGAAACGATATGTTTTATTTGCCATTTAATCATGGTGTGTTGTGGAAACCTTCAAATTGTCGATATTATTATAAAGTAACTAATGCATTTTCGCTGGGAGTATATATTATTAACATAGGTATTTTAGTCATACGAACATAAACCTGCAATTAGCAGCATACCCAGACATTTTAATGTTTATTGTATTGCTTTAGTGGGAAGTTGTATAGTCTACAAAATCCAGGCACCATAGTTAATTATGTTAGCTGCAATTATCAGGTGAAAGTTGCCATTGCTGGAACATCTCAATTTCAAGGTAATGCAAAACCAGCAGATTGAAATTTTTTACTTTAAAGGTAGCCAGTCAGTTATTCTATGTGGAATTAGCAGGCGTAGTAGTTTCAAACAACACGTTTGCTGTGTTGAATGTGGGAAAGTGAACAGAAAGGGTACCGTGGTTAACTCAAAGCTACGTTGCAATATTACTATTAATTGTTTAAAGTGGATGTTTCATATTCGATATGAATATGTTTTTGGTTGAAAACTTTCAAACAGTGAACATTGTTCCAGCTCAGTACAGTAACTAAACACTATTTAGTGTGCCATATACAGAGTGTTTTCAACATGTTTACATCATGGTTAGTAGTTTTATTTATAAAGGTGCATAGGTTTATGTTAAGTCAACCTTCTGTAACATATAGAGGGCGCTACTCTGTGGCGACCAACAGCTGTTCGTTTGTTGTTATATTCACACCTGTATTTTATATTTTTGACGAACGCTGCAAAATAATTTCCCTTTGTGGGACAATACAGTTTTATTGTAATGTATTGTATTATTTTGTAGTTAATATGCCGCCTAGTGGGATTGCTGTGACGGTAAACTTTGTTTCAAACTTAGTATAGACTAAATTAACTAAACACTAGGTTGTGGGTCATACATTTTCTACATGTTTACAGCAGGTTTTGTTGTTTTAAGTCAGCCTTGTGTAATCTTGTAGGGAAAATGCCATCTACTGGAATTGCTATGACAGAAGCAGGAGATCTTTCCTGTTCTCGTATCATCCATGTAAAAGAAGCACAGTCAGATGTAAGCTGGATCCGCATGATTCAAGATGTTCTTTCTGAAGCCAATTATCAACAATTCAAGAGTGTTGCTTTCCCAATTCTTTGCACTGGTGAGTAGTTGTTTCATCAAGATTCTGGAAAATATGCGATGTCAACTGTCATAATTACCTGAGCTGAAAAGTCAGTATTGGTCTGACATTTAACTTGGTAAAGTTGGCGCTGTGACACAGTGGTTGCCCATCTCAGGGCGGGCAGATAATTTATTTTCAAATACGGATGTAAACGGTCTTACGTACCTTTATATACATGTTTCATTGCACCGTTTATGTATGTTGGTAAACAGATGCAGTTATGCTGTTAGGGCTGGAATTAAATGAAATTAATTACAACATAGTTGTAGTTCAATTTTTAACATACCAAATTTGCATTTGAACTGTGGCATGTAGTTGATGCTGTAACTTGTGATGCAGCCACCACCATGCTGGAAGCGATCAACCGTTTCATTCACACTAACCCAACAAACTTGAAGCTGGTGAGGATTGTTGACCTTGATGGGACAAAGATGGAGTCCTTCAAGAAATGCTTCTTGGACAGGCATGCTGCTCCACCAGACCTGTCTCACCCATATCCACCAGACACAGGTACACGAGCAAACTAAACCACATCATTCTGTTAATTTTCGTTCTCCATTTATTAAATGCATTTGTTATACACTCTAGGTCTTGAATATATTAACATTTGTTTCAAGTTACGTTCTCTTATATGGATGCACTTCTAAATATAATATAAATATAAATAAATATAATAGTCAATCTAGACTAGACGAATGTATAGTTGTATATAAGTCTTTATCAAATAAATCATGCAAGCATGCATGGGGGTTCTTTGTTAACACTGTATTTGTATTCGAGGTTCTTGTATACTGTGTACAAGAACTTTGCATACTACCAGTTATTTTTAGCATCCGAGTTGAATAAAATGTTGGAGTTAGTAATATCTTCATTGCAACATGAACTTGTGCTATTAGCTAAATTATACAGGAAACTGATTCTCCTAAATCAGCCATTCATCACAATGCATACATGTTTAATACTGCTTTTTTTGTAACCGTGTATATTCACTGCCTTATGTTTTAACATGGGCCATTTTGGTAGACCAAGATTTCCTGAAAGCCTGACTGAAAAAAACCTTCCGTTTTTACTCGAACAAAAAAGCCTATGCTTTTACAATAAACTATATTTGTATAACTTACTCAAACAAA
>JAODUO010000636.1:267500-300000 GCA_025642075.2 Ridgeia piscesae
CAGGTATGCACTTTTATATTGTCCATGCCCATACAGTACATGCACATGCAGAAAAGCATGCATTTTCTCTGTTGACACACACACACATAAATACATAAATGTATATATATATATATATATATATATATATATATGAATATGTAGTGTGTATATATATATACTATATATATATATATATATATATATATATATATATATATATATATATATATATATATATTATAATTTTATATATATATATAATGTAGATATATTCATACATACATATATATACATATATATATATATATATATATAAATATATACATATATATATATATATATATATGTATATATATATATATATATATATATATATATATATATATGTGTGTGTGTGTCTACATATAATTATATATATATATATACATGTTTAATAATATATATATATATATATATATATGTTCATGCATTCTTGCATTTTATAAAATAACAGTATGACCAGTAGTGTCACAGTGAGCTATGGCTTCACATATATATATATATATATATATATATATATATATATATATATATATATATATAATTTCGAATATAATCTTTAACATATTATTATATATATATATATATATATATATATATATATATATATATATATATATATATATACACACACACATGTTAATGGGACGAATATTCCATTTGTATTCGAAATTTCGAATATTCAAACGTTTTCCCACTATTCGATTTGATTCGAAAATTCGCAGCTATATAAACGAATATCGCACATAGATTACTTTTGGTTTCGTTTTTTACCATACATTTCAATTAGCATTGTAAACATAACATTAACAATTAGAAATAAAACGTGTTAGCTTGGTTAGATGTCTATATTAGATATCAGATCACTGGTAATAATAGTAATTCTTAGGTCAGTTGTTATCAGAAGTGTGTCTTTTGATATCAGCAGCATAACAATACAAAAGAGCTCCCAATAGTTTCAGTAATATAATAGTTATGATGTGCTGTCTTATACTGCATTTGTACCACAGGCGAGTGTAACATCTACCCCATAGCCACAAGTGTTTTGAGGTGTCAATATTGGGTTTTCTTCTTCCTAAATACATCATTTTAGTCCACTAGTGAATATGGACCACTCTGTGTCCATCACCCGCCGTTCGCTGCTGCTTAGAGTCTGCTTGTCAAAATTTGCAGTGACGTATCTTAGGGTACTGCCATTAAGTACAAGAAACCAATTTTTGGGGAAACTTTCTAAAGGCCACCTAATTAAGGTCCACCATGGCCCCAACACTGGTACAGTTTCACAATTCGCCTATTTTTTCAACCAGTCTGTTCAGTAAACGTTTCTCTAAGTGCCACCGTGCACAACACCTTTGTAGTGCATCGACGTGGGTATGCTTGTGTGCATGTTTGTGTTTATGGTTATTACCATGTTTCAGGATCGTTTGGGTAACACCGGTGGTGCAACCAGTCCCAGCGGTGTCCAAACATTGACCCACATTGGTGCACTGGCAATTGACGTCCAGATTGGCGATCTAACAAAACAAGAAACAGATGCCATTGTCAACAGCAGTGATGATTCCTTCAGTCTAAGTGGTATGGTTTGGAATGTTGCATGGAATGTCTGTGTTAGCTATGCTTAGTAATGTTTACAACAATCCCAGAAACGGGAAACAACCGAATAGACTAAAAACTGATATTAATAATTACCATTTAGATTATGCATATATCACCAGTTTTTCTATTCGTTTATGTATCTGATTATCATCCACATGTTATGAGTAATAACTGTTTGTCTTATCAAATACAATATATTCTATGTCATCACCATGTGCCACTTTTGCCAAAGAAATATGTACAGAAATTGAATAACTAATTGTTGGCATAATGATGCAAGCTACGTGACTACCATGTTTTGTGACCAGTCTTGCTTTGTAAGAACGTGACGTGATCATATTAGGTGCTAAGACAAGCTTTCTCTTAATATATATATATATATATATATATATATATATATATATATATATATATATACATACATTGGATCTCTGGTGCCACTAAGGATATTGAAAGTTTAATTTGTGACAAACCAGCATTTGTGAAATGGGCATTTTCAATAATTATTAACTTTGACCAGTCTCTCCCATTTCCAAAATCACTTGCCTGTGTAATGCCAGTTTGTAAAAGTAATCATACTTTGTAATGTCATCATTAATAGGAGCGGCATCCATGGCCATTGTGAAGGCTGCTGGACAGGCATTCAAGGATGAGTGCAAGGGCTATGGTAAGTACAAAACTGGTCTCACAAGACAGGTGGTCTCAACAGGTTGTAAAAAAACATGTAGATATAATTATGAATATGTACATGTTTTACTAACTACTTAATTATTAACATACTTTGTTTTTATAAATTAACTAATACTGAATGTAAACGATTGTTTCACTGATGACATGTCGCATTTTAGTTCACTGCTGACAGGTGAAAACAACAATGTGGTCGCTGGTTGTGTTTGTCTGGTTGCTGGCTGGTGGTAAATTGTAAGCAGAAATGATCTGTGCCTAGGAAAATGATTGTTTGAGATGAATGGTTGCTCATGGTAGAGGCCGTACAGGACAGGTTTTGTTGTACTGCAATATCAAAATCTGATAAAATCTAACTTGCTATTGCAGTAATTTTTTATGGCTGGGCATAAATAAATTTAACATATTAGTAATGCAATTCTCAATTCATGCAATAACAAATACCAACATTTTGGCAAGAGCACACTCACATGGATGGTGTCAAAACTTAAATCATGTACCATACTAATCGACGAGACGTCCGAGATAGCGCGAGATCTGTGTACGTTTGGTTCCATCGGGGGGGGTGCCCAAGCTCCTATCTAATAAGGCCTGTAAGTGGGTCACGATACATGATGAGACTCCCCGCAACTGGAGCTGATTGGGGACTGGACACAAGAATACTATTCTAACGATGGATGACAGTTGTAGCTTCCGACAGATAATAGACACGATTTTAGACCGTATGTGTCTTTTACATGATTTGCATTTTACATTACTGTACGTTGTGGTTTTGATAGGCACTTATATCTGACAAGTTGTCTAAATGCACATAATCATAAGTATTCATACAACATGTGTACGTTTGCCCCAAACAGGTGTTACTGCGCGAAAAATTCATTATTAGTCAAGATCGCCAAACACAAGTACTTGCCGCTGATGCCATGGCAACCACCATAATAATTGATTAAAATTCATGATTTCCGTGATCATTGTCACCGGCAAAGTGTTCCATTGCTTCTTCTTGTAATAATCCTTCAGACAATATAACTGAAATACTTTATTTGGGAACAATTCGATTATTACAACCAACAAACTAAACAAAGTCTTACAGTATATGTTAACTTGGAGAATATAGACTTCCTTCCCCCAACTGCCCCCAGCCTCGTTTTCGCGCGCGAGACTTACACGCCCCATATCTATATTTAAACTTGATGTAAAAAACACTTGCAACACAATTGTATCTATCTGGAATCATCTACTTGAACAAATTAAATGAACACCCAAAACAGAATTTAGGAAAACTAAGCAAATTATAAACACGATTATGTTGTATTACATAATTATGATGATGCATATGGGTGCATGTAAAACACTGTATTATATGGTTTATTAATTAACAATGTTGTGTGTACATACAAATTAGTAAATGTTGTACTTGAGGGACACAACTTATTAAATTTGTTGATCCTAAATAAACATTCATATTCATTCCTACAGATGGAGTATCAACATACCTGTTTAGCTTTGAGTAGACATAAACAATATGGTGACATAGACGTTTGAAGAGGGCAATACAATAATATGTATACGATATTTGCAAACAAATTCACCTAGATTGTATTTATCACTCTCATTTCCGTTAGGGCGTATGCCGTCCAGTGGGATTGCTGTAACAGGAGCAGGGAATCTGCCATGTCGTCATGTCATTCACATAAACGCATGCTTGGACTTGACAACCACTATTGTCCGTGTTCTTCTCGAAGCTGAACAATTACACGACAGATCTGTTGCATTCCCAGCACTTGGCACTGGTGAGTTTATACATTTCTTCAGAATCCTGGAAAAGTGTTACCACCCATATATACCAACCACTACATTTGACTTTTTCAGCCATATGTTATTGTGGTGGCATTGTTTGTCAGATAAACATGTAGACATTGTATTAATCATTGGTAGATTTTTGAATAAATTAATTGATGCCTGCCTTATCTGTAGTTAAAAAATAGTTGGTTAAAGTTTTGGAAGGGAAATTAAAGGAACCTGATAACTTGAAGATTTTGTTTTGATGACATAGCGACTTATCCGGAAGGATCCAATTAATGAGCAGAGCTACTTTTATAGTGGTGCTTCCGGCACGCACCCAGTTCCTCTATCCAGAATATTGAACATTTGATATGATCATCGACAGTTTGGTCATGTTTATTTAAGCATTATGTTTGCGAATTGTAACATCTCCATCTTGGAGGTCTGAAGCGAAATTCTGGGAGATTTGTTTATATTGGGAGGCTGTCTATATTCGCAACAATCCATTACCTGAGTTGAACATTGGGGATTACCTGGTAGTCATTTACTTACAGTAGCATTGTAATATTCTGCACAAATAAGATGTCAGTGAGTTTGTTATGGCAGAAGCCAGTTTTCTCTTTCATCAACACCACAAAGTGGCAAAGTCAGCATTTATAGTTCTTTAATTGGGCCAAAGGTCCAGTGGACTTATGGCATCACTTTGTGTGCGTAGCGCGCTGTTAACTCTCATATCTCATAAACCACTCATGATTCTTTATTTAATGTTGCATGTCTTTGGGTACTGTAACTATATGTACACAAAATTAAAACATGATTAACTAATTTTAAAGCCTAAAGAAGGATCCTCTCGGGTCCCAAAACTAGTGAATGTTTAGTTGTTCCATTTTCTTTACACCCACAACAGCTAGTGAAGTTTGTACTAGAATTCTAAAGTGCTTAATAAATCACGTGACCTTGACCCTTTTTCAACATTTCTACAAAACAATGCATCAATCAAATGATTCATCCTATTACAACTATTGTTAATATGTCAGTGAAGGATGGTGTTGTTCCTGATGTCTTCAAGCAAGCTCTGGTTAATCCTCTTATCAAATATAAAATCTTGGCAAAAATTAACTAAAGAACTAGTCCTATTTCTAATATCAGTTGTCTGTAAAATTCAAAAGGTATATTGGAAAAGGTTGTAGCAAATCATCTCCATGACCATATTTATTCACAGAACTTGTCAAATTAGCTACACTCTGCATGAGTGATTTTGTTCAACTGAGATGGCTCTTCTCAAAATATACAATAGTATAGTATTCAACGTGGATAATGGCAAATTGACTGTGCTTACCTTGCTAGGTTGTTTTGCTGCGTTTGAACCAACTGATTATGACATTATTTTATAATACCTACATACACGGTATTTCCTTGGTATAAATTGAGCGTAATTTCTAAACAGTCTTGGTACAAATATGCAAAAGTCTCCGTCTTGTTGCTATTTTGCATGACGCTTTATCTTTTATTTCGTGATATATTCAACATGGGAGAGCAGTACAAAACAAATTTCTGCAACTTCGCACACTTTTTAGCGATGTTCTACTTTAAGTCTTCTAAACTTCCCCAGAGCGAGCATAACGCTATTGGACAATGTGAATGATGTCACAATCTAATCATATTATTTTTGTGGCCATTGGGGCGTTAAGTAGCTCACTTCACCGAGAAGATAGTCTGGTGTCTTAGTCAGCATTTGAATGTTATTTATGCGAGGGACTAAAATGTGCTGCCAAACCCTGCCATAATTATTGCTTTATAAACAACTGTAAATTTGTATTTATGTAAATTGTTATGTTAAATACTTTTAATAGTATAGTATTAATCTTATACAATAATATCCTTATTTTCGTATTTATTTCATAGTTGCCTTGAGAGCGAATCGGCATTTCTCTCCTATTCTTGGGTAAGGCCGCCCTGGTGGTAACATTGGCAGAGCATTAATCTCCCACGCAGATGTGAGGGGCTAAAAGTGCTACGACCTCACAGAGCCTGGGTAATCCAGGCTAGGCGTTAACCCCTATTTATCGCCAATGGTGACACCTCGCAATCTTAACATGGCCTTTTACAAAATGTAGCAGTCACCTGTTTTCTTCTTCTGTCCCGTGAGCATCGTCGACACTCGTTGGGGTGACATGGTGGATACCTTCGCAACCATGGGCCTGTTTTGGGATCCACCATTTTACCCATTTAGAATTGTTGGCACAGCTTGTCAGTTTAGTTCGTATTTGTCATACTGATACTAAAAGAAGTACCATATCGTGCGCTGTATACATTCCATTTGGATTTCTTGTTTCTGTTCTTTTTAACGTATACACTACATCACTTAGTTAAGTCATTACTAATCATAATATAAATCATCACTTATATGCTGTTGACACACAAGTTTATATATTACTTTCACCAACAGATATAAATTATATTATAGACTATCACTTCTCTTGATTTTTTAAATGAAAGAATGATAAAATGAATAACAAAATAATTGTGACTTTGTTTACCGAGTATATACAAGTTGTGTTTCATTACGTTTTGAAATACATTAGTAGTTTACATAATTTTTAGACAGTTTTTGCAAAATGAACATTGTGGCTGTGCCTGACCAGTGATTATTCAGTTTGCCTTGATAAGTCCAGTGATCTGCTGAGTGGGTCGTTGACTGTCGCAAAACAGTAGCACTGATGTGGATACTTCAGGAATATACATGTACTTGTAAGTGCGCTATCCCATTTGACACCTTTCAGGCTTCCTTTTTTTTAACAAAAAAGAGGTTTTCAAATCAACTTCACAGGACTGCTTTTAGCTAAATCAGTAACTTACACGTTCTGGGATATAGACAAATATCAACTGGTAGTGTAGTTGTGAATGTGTTTCTTGCAGGTGCCTTGAGACTAACCCCATTACAAGCAGCCAGCACCATGTTTGACGCAATCAAACGTTTCACTGTGAGCTACCCCACCCCCAAGTACCTGACACTGGTGAAGATTGTCATATTTGACATGACCATCATGGAGTCCTTCAGACAATGCTTCTTGGAGCAGGGCAGTGCCACCGGACCAGATGAGCAGCCAGTGTACTCGTCTTCACACCGCACAAGCCAAGGTGAGACAAAAACACAGGAGTTAGGCCCACCCACGTCCCGGAACATTAGGAGGGTGAGGAACTGACGTTCAGTAACTTGCTGCCTGAATCAAAGAATGACAGATGGTAAAAGGATGCTTTTGTTAGACTTCCCAGTCCGAACGTATGGCAAAAACATTTGTTGATACCCAAATTTGTGGAGTTCTCCACTTGCCCATGACTAATGGCTAGATAATATATGTGTGTATATATATATATATATATATATATATATATATATATATATATATATCAAAATCCTGTTGGCTTAAAATAAATACAGACGTGACAACCAAGTTCACTGACCAATATAGCTGGCAGTTCAGCAAATATATAAATATATATAATAAAAATTCATATTATATATACATATACATATATATATATGTATATGTATATATGTATATATATATATATATATATATATATGTATATATATATATATATATATATATATATATATATATATATATATAAAGAGAGTGCTTGGATGTTGAACAGTTCCCTCCAGTGCAAAATCCAGGTTAACCACTGATTCGTTGTCTTGTATATTCCACGGGTTGCTTCCAAGGTTTCATGTTCACTGACCCTAAGGCCTCTGGTTTCAGCTGCCTGCTGTTGGTGCACTTTGTGTGACTGTAACTAATCCACTGTTAATGGCTGACTGAAGCTTATATTCATATTACACTAAAAGGTTGCCAGGAATTTCAACTTTAAGACCAATGTCCAACGAAGATGGTAACCTGAATGTTAATAGGGTAGATAAGCTGAAATGTATGGTTTTATTTGAATAATTCAAATAACTAAGAAGGTTGTTAAAGTAATACACTGTAGTAATAAAATTGTTGATAACATGGTGATAACATTTGCAGATAATTTTGTTTTGCGAAGTTACACAAGTATATCATATATATGACAGCAGTTTACTTGTCGAGAAATGTAGAGTTTTGTTATCTCTAATCTTGAGCTAGTTTTTTTAAATTTCACATTGCTCCAATTCAGTATGAATGAGTGTCTGCCTGTAGACAATTATTGTGTTCAAATACCTGTTAGTCATTTGCAGAATTTATCAAGTATAAAGACTTATGTGCATTTAGCTTAGCTTAGCTTACCATCCTATAGAAACACTTATTGACATGAATGGCTGGCTAGTGATCTAAATTTCTTCTTGAATGTAAATTAAATTGAGTTATAAGTAATTTGTTTTTATGGAAACCACGTTGTGTTGATTTCATTAAAAAGTGCCAACATAGAACGTACTGGTGTATTTAACAGGAGGTGTGCCACAAACACAAATGCAAAATCTGACAGTCGGTCCCCCCAGCAGTGGGGTCCAGCACACACAGAGAGCACCAGCAGGTGCAAGTGATGGTAACAGTGCAGGAAGCAACAGTGCAGGAGCCAGCAGTACTACCGGCAGACAGGCTGACATGCAGGTATGTACGTTGGAAACATCCACACAAATGCACATAAGGATGTGTTGTATTTATATATGACTCTTAAATCCATCGAGGAAAAGCACAGTTACATAGTGCAATTATTGTTGGTGTACACATTTAAAAGAATCACATCACAACCGCCATAAGAACATGAATATTAGTCAATATCTCTCATTGTGCAGTTATCTCATAGCTAAACAGAGTCACCAGAAATGGACAGACAAATTTGTATTGATTATCTCCCAAGCAAATACTGGTCATCCTCACAAGCTAGGAATTTTTGCGCTGTGCTACAGTACCCCTGGATGATCATCTCTGCAAACCGTAGAAGTGAGCAGAGTAGAACTATAAAATTATAGCACTTGACTTCGCCAATTGCTATTTCGTCAGCCATAGGAACAGCGCAAATACCCACTGCATTTTGAAGATGGATACACGACTGGCGGGAATCACAATATAATCACGACCCACTCACCAATATAATAATTACCCATTCGCACCCTAAACATTGCATGTAACACAAGAAACGCGTGGCTGAAATCATCTACAATTATATCACATGACTGGTGGCTGATATTTATAGAGGAGTTTTCAAAGTATGTGCTAGGGGTAGTGAAGGCTGGTAGTAACGTAATCAGGTTGATGGAATCTCGCTTCAAAAATGTCAAAACATTCTGTCAGCCAACAACGACGACATGAAGTGAATAATCACAAATTCTCCCACAAGTTGTGTGATTTAGACAGGCCTAGTCCGACAGGGAGAGACCAAGCTGTTTACGGCAGTACTTGGAAACATCTTCCGATGACTAACTTGGGAAACCAGAGGCTTGAAGATAGACAGCGAATATTTTATCTTCGCATCGCTGACAACATATTCATACGGCATATGCGCTAATACACCACACGAACTACAACATATGCTGCAGGAGATGTAAGTGAAAATCAAGGTCTGAAGATGAACAAGTCAAAGACATTGGTGATAAAAAACGACATACCAACATATCTCAACAACACACAGATCGAGAAGGTTGAAAGCTACGTGTACATGGGACAGAGATACAGCACCAGAGACAAAAACCAAGACAATTAGATTCAATGAAGAATCATGCCCAGATGGACAGCATTCGCCAAGTACTGCGACATCTTCAAGGGTAGCATTGGAACATGCTTGAAGAGACAAATCTATAACGCATGCGTACTTCGAGCTTTGACATACGGCGCGGAAACATGGGCACCCACCAGCCAAGCAAAGAACAAGCTGGCAGCAGCACAAACAAAGATGGAAAGGAGTATGTTGAGCATCACATAGCGGAATAAAAAAAATGGGTACGGGTAAGAGAAAAGACAAAGGTCATAGGCATGATTGAACAAGTCAGAAGACAGAAGTGGGTCTGGGCAGGGCACGTCAGCAGAATATGAGATAACCGATAGTCATTGCGTGTCATCACCTGGAAACTCTACGAAAGGAAAAGATCTAGAGGAAGACCGGCGAGACGTTGGAGAGACCAACTAAACGACTACTGGAAGGATACCTTCTGGCAGAGGATAGCGCAAGATATGCAGATATGGAAACAGTGTGTTGAGATTTTCGCACAACCACGGGACACTATGGCTGCACAATGATGATGATGAGTGAAAGTCCACAATGACATTGCATTAGCTATTGATAAAAACATGTTGTGTTGTTCCTGCTAGATCTGACCAGTGCGTTTGATGTTATTGGCCATGGCATACTGCTTAAGCGTTTTAAAATCCTAATTTGGGGTCACTGCATAAACCCTGGATTGGATGCAATCTTATATCAGCAGAATGATGCAATGTATCTCGGTTGATCTTGCAACTTCATTTAACAAATATCTGGGTTGTGGCATGCCACGAAAATCATGCATGTACACCAAGCCATTTGGAGATACAGTTATAATAGTGAATAAACACTACCTTCGTTTATGCAGATGACACACACTGGGCCAGTGAAAGGGCAGCCAATGAAGCCTGTGTGGTGGGTGGATGAAATGAAACATGCTGAAACGTAACTTTTGTTTTCATCCCCATTCGTCTGGCGGATGATTGCATTCTTGTCCTTTATGATTAGATACATTCTAGATATTGTCAGTGAGAAATCTTGGAATTATAATTGACAACTCCTTGACAATGAAGAAACACAACATATCTGAGTTTCTATCACATCTGCCACATCCGAAATAATGGCAAAGTCAGCCAATATATATCACACGACTCTTGTAAGATTCTATTTCAGGCATTGGTAACATCTTGCCTGAATTGTGAAAACGTGCTGCTGCAAGGTTTGCCTTTGCGTTATAAGCTTGTAAGAGGCAACACATAACGCCTGTGTTAGAATAACTCCATTGGCTGCCAGTGAAGTACCGGCTCTGCTTTAAGGTTAACACCTACATATTGTGTCACATTCATGTGGCTCCTATGATAGCAACAACTTTCATAATACCGAAATCACAGTGGGCCGTTCGAGCAGTTTAAGCAAGAATTCCGTATCTCAATAGCAGGCATAGCCCACTCATTTTGTTTCCACCAATGTTCACATGATTCCGGTGAAATTGTGCCCTCTAGGTACATACAGTGTAAAGGCCTGCTAGCACAGGCCTACATATCTTTTTTGCTCAGTTTCCATATAATAGTGGTCTGTCTGGATTGTTGTACGTTCAATACACATTCTTCAGGTAAACAGGTTTGCAAGATGATATTCTAAAATAAACTATCCTCTATGAATATTAACAAAATGTAGCGTATATTTCACAGTAAAGTTACACCAATGCAATAGATAACTCATGTAAGTAGCAACTTGTGTGGTAGCGCATTCAGTTGAATACTTTTGTTAGTTGGTGTTAACGTCGCCAAATGTATCTGTAAGTTGTGTTAGACTGATGAGTGTGTGTCCGTAATTTCGTAAATACCATCCGAGAATGAGGCGTTTACACAAGGCAGCTAGCAATGTAAGTGTAGCATACCTTCCCTACAGGGCATAAGTTAGGAAGCCTGCTGTAATCTCAAAAGTCAAGTTTTAAAGGAAAGTATCAATAAATAAAACAGTATCTTGTATTGAGGCATGTTAGTTCATTAAATTGTTGTTAGCAAAAAAAGACGGATAAAAGTCGTAGAAGATGTGATATTTAGAAAAAATACAGTTTAAAAGAACATACGTGGGATCCTCCATCCTCCTCACACGCCAAGTGTCACTGCTGCTGAGTACATAATTATCATCCATCATTACCCCTGGCACATCACTTTGCAAAACACCTCCTTTAAGCCCAGTATATGAACTCGCTCAAGAGGAGTGTGGTCAGCCTCCGGTCATGGGATATAAATGTGCGTGATTTCAGCCATATGTTGCTCATGTTACATGTAATGTTTGTGATGTACAAGCACATTTTTGAATACACACAACTGTTCAGCTGCTCATATGATTGGATGTATGGGTCGTTATACTGGAATTCCCAGACATTGTTTATCCATCTTCAATTTGGAGTGGTATTTGCACTCTTCTTACAGGTGAAGCAGGTACGATTGGCGAAGTCAACGAACTATATCGATTTGGCTAAATCAAAAAAAAATTCGTATTGACCTGCCAGGAATAGTTTGCATGACAAACAGTTCTGGCCTGCAAGAATAGGGCCATCACTACAGGCTTTGGATCACCTCAATTCAAAAGAAGGCTGGGTCCTGAGGAATATTGAAAAAAAACATCCAGATAAACGCCTGAAACCACATAACTGCTTTTGTGTCTGCAGATTCGGTGGATGTTTGTTGATGGAAGCACCTACAGATACTGCTCAGAAGACATGAACTGCTCATTTGAGAGTGCATATCTACACAGAGAAAAATCATTTGAATGGACGGACATGGCGGGTGTCAAACATCGCATATACTGGAATAAGCTGAATGATAAAATGAAGGCCCGTTCAATAAGACGCACAGTCACATTTGGTAAAAACATTTCCTTATTGTGAATGAAAACGTTACTGTAAATATGTTTTCCCCTTAACCCTCATTAACTATAAGTGGCCAACATTATATAACATAAGTTGCAAACATACCTCAGCATTTAACATTATTCACTGTTAAACCTTACTAAGTTAACTTTTGACAACGGATGTATGTCAGGGGAGCGTTATATATGTATATATTATAATACACATATAAAGCTTCCCTGACCAAATTGCTGTCTATTTGTTCATTAGATTGGTAACACATCTCTCTATGATGTTGTCTCTGTCACCTGATCTATTGAAAGAAGACAAATAATTATTTCCATTTACAATATGTATTGTTTCCAGGTGGTGTTGAACTGCCAGCCCCCTGGACAGGAATGGTCGTCAGGGGACATGATTCAACTGTGAAACTGGATCAATCAAGCAAAGAATACAAGAAAGTCCTGAAGAATGTCAAAGAGAGTGCAGGCATATCTGCCATAGGAGTCGTGTTCGAAGTAAGTCAGTAATATACGTAAAACCAAACTGATTGGGTTCTAGTGAAAGAATATCACTGCGTCTTCACAAGATAATCACAATGGGATTTAACTGGTAGTCCAGTATTATTCTGGAAACACTTTATAGATTTAGTGCATTTTTTATTGGCATAACACAATATGTTATAAAAGCCAGTGACTGGTATGAAAGCGACCAACAATGGTTTAGTATCCCTGGCTGTTGTTTATTTTTTGTATTTGACTGGATCTTTCCAAAAGTGGTAATTACAAAAATATTTTGCAACGTTGTCTCTAATGTTGCATAATAAACCTGTAATGCTGTATACACACACAATCTATTCGATGCAGTCGTTCTAAGAGCATATCATGATCTACCCAAGAGAAACATTTTCACATTCACATGTTGTCTACTTATGCCTAGACTAACTATCAGAGCGCAAGCTGTATTGTGCATTACACCCACCTCCTGCCGTGTGCACGCGTTGAAACACCTCAAATACGTCAACGACTACTGATATAATAATAATAATAATTAACTTTATTTTGACACTCGTCTCCAGAGTATATCTCTGTTCAAAAGTGTGTACATATAAAACAATATAAATTATGTATACACATAAAAAATAAAAAATAGTGATGTAAGTGTGACTATGGCTTTTGTATCAGATATAATATTTACAAATAAATTAAGTGAAACTAAGGTAGCAAATAACATAAAATTACATTTCAGAGGAAACTGTGAGTAATTTGTTATTTGTCACTGCCAGAGACTAGTATTAAAGAGGCTTAGTTAACGATACAATGTCACATGTATGTGATAAACATAATTTAACATTCTGCACACAAGTATAAAATGAAATACCATACACTTTACCAGGGATATAACTACCCACTAGCCCGCACACCAATAAATATAAGGGCGGACTAGTAAACCTTACATAGTCCGGTAGTCTAGTAAAGGTCAACGTGTCACCCACCCACCCTACATAAGTCAACCAACCCTTTGTAGTCACTGTAACCATAATGGTAGACACATACCAACCGACTAGCGCCGACCATCATCAAAAAATTACAATAAAATCATGCTTCACCCCTTGGGCATATACGCAACAAATTTATTGCATTTGTTCGTAAAAATATCACAATTCTGGAGTTGGCTGTTGCCATAACAAATTATATGGGAATATTGTTGCTGCCGCCTCGTCGACTATGGAAATAATCCAGGCATGTCGACATACAGCGGCGGAAGAGGGGCCAGGGGCGTACATAAATATAATTGAAGAATTGCGTAAAAATACTAATTTCATACTAATTTTATGGAGGGGGAACATTGTCAATTACCACGGATTTAACAGTGTGTTTCAATACACCTACAATAAACACATGAAATATTTGTAAAAGGTAGGCCAAACGGCTATCTGGAAAACGAAATTGGTTACGTAGGAAGTCAGAGCTTCGCCGTCAGCATTCACGACGAAATGGCTTGAACATATGGCCAATGTTCCAGCATAGAAATGTATAAAAAGTGTGTTTTATATCAGTACAAAGAACCATTGTATCCGTTCCAAATAACAGTCATCTTGAAATTTAATCAGCCGGCGAAATCCTTAGAAACGTTGTTCACCGCTAGTGCCGCTTGCGTATTTGTATGCTTTGTATGTTATGCGCCCGGTAGCTTTAGCGTTTTTCATAAGATAAAATAGTGTATCCTATCGGAAGCGGGAAACAAAGTTAGGCAAAATTACATTTATTTGTTGTGCCTGTTTTTAAAACAAGCAATAAAAACTGTGATTGTTCAATGGGAGTAGGACATAAATAATATATACCACTTTCCAAAAACGGTTACCCGCTAGGTCAATAAAATGTGAAAATAAAAAATTAAACCTTGTCGTCACAGTTGACTTGATTAACTATAAAATACGCTGGGCTAAGATATGTCGAAGTCTATCATGTGATGGTTTCGTATTGGCCAAATTACCACCGACCGTCGGATTATGAAAAAACTCTGCACACACCAGCCGAATCGTCATCAAATATGCGCTTGAAGTGCCAACTTGTTACCGGATACATTTTTATCCAAATTACCCCGACAGCGGATTAACACCGACCGCCGATTCAACATTTGAATCCGCATTAGTCGGCGTAAAGTTGCACACACACCTACCGACTGCAGTCGGCCGACTGTTTTTACGCCGACTATTCGGTTGGTGTGTGCGCCCAAATCTACCGATTTTCAGCACACACCTTTCGACTATTCGACGTATAACCAGTCAGCCGATTGGAGTCGGTAGGTGTATGTTGAAAATTAAGCCGACAAAATTGCCTTATTCCGCCGACTAACGCCGATTAAAATGTTGAATCGGCGGTCGGCGTAATCCGCAGGTCGTATCCGGTGTCGGCTGTGATGAATCGGTGTATATCCGATGACGAGTCGGCTGGTGTGTACTAGTTTTTTCATAACACAATGGTCGGCGGTAACTTGGCCAATAAGAAGGCAAAGCGCGATCATATCACATTTTATTTTTATACTTTGCTTTCATATTTTACCTATATGGCGAATAACTAACATATTAGAAAGAGATACATTGCTTTGTATCCTGTATGCACTTAGTGATTGCTATTGGTCATGATTGTTTTGTTATCGCTTATTATTGTAGAACTCAGTAGCGCAGGGGTAGTAGAGCTACGGGCTCTCGCCTAAGAGGACCCGGGTTCGAATCCTGTGCTGCGGTGTTAAAACTTGGGCTATATACAGTGGTGGATATGTGTACGAGCATTCTCCGCGCATTAATTGCAGCATGTGGCTGGATCCTTTCCAGAGAAGTTGATATAGTGTCTGGTTGAACAGGTCTGCCACGGAAGTAAAGTGTAAAGCGCACTGAGTAATCCTGACGATTGGAAACTGCGCTATATAAGAACTTACCGTTACCATAACTTTATTTATAAGCACGGTGCCATAAATAAACGTACTTTTTGCATGATTTTATTTCTAGCTTCCGATGGGAATCGCCAGTTTGTCTTATGAAAAACTCTACCTTTCATGGTAGCGCTGCCGGGCGCATATATAGCCTTATAATCCACATAGCGGCACTAGCGGTAACTATTTTTTTTCAAGAATTCGTTGGGTGTGACTGAATTACTGATTTAACTTCAACATGACGCGCTTTTAACTATAAGGTTGTTTGTACTGATATAAAACAATTCGACGATAGCTAATATTTTCTTAGGCATGGACACTGGGTACAAATTTGTATGGGTATTATTTATAAGTTGAGCAGTTCTTTGATGGGTATAATTTTAATTTCTCCATTAATTGTTTTTATTTCTGTATCCTTTGTCGCCTTTACGGACATTGCATTGTTGTATACTGGGGTTGCAAAAACACACTGTTTCTTGTTTAAGAAAGGTAACAATTAAAATTGTGGTTTTTTTTATATTTTGCCGTACTAGTAAACCGTTTGACGCACTAGTAAGTTTTTGTCTTTACTTGTCCCCTAGTAAAATAAATGCCGAAGTTCTACCCCTGTTTTATTGATATAAACTTACTACATTCTGGTCACTGGGCTGGCTGAGTGGAAGTAGATACTTTCATCTGGACCAGTCCTGTTGCTGCAATCACATAATTTGATTATGTGCTTATTTAATATGGTCTGACTGGCATATTATCACCAGTACGTGGACAAATATGATTTTTTTTTATATTGTGAACAACTATAATATAATGGAATATCATACACTTCACTGATATCAACTTCATTCTGATCACCTGGCTGGCTGCGTGGATTGGAAGTAGATAATTCCATCTTGACAAAAACCACTAATGACCAGTCCTAATGTTGTATTCGCACAATTTAGCTGGGTTCTGGTAATCTCATGTGGATAACCAGAGAAATAATTATCTTTAATACAATTATGTGACTGTGGTGTGGAGTCCACTGGTTTAAGATATGTAGTCACCCGTAAATGATAATTGACAAAGATAGAACGTTAATATTCTAGACAACTATATAGACTGGAAAATCATACACTATTGATATTGTCTGCTGTTTTCACACTGTTTGTTTGTGTCTCTGGTCATCTCATATGAATAACCAGAGAACATTGCAATTCAACGATTATGATGAAGATACTCGGCGGTGACTGTGATTTACCAAAACACATTTATTCATAATTACAAACTACCCTGGGGGTAACTACATAGTCTGAAGGATTTCAGGGCCCATTTTTGTCATATACAATTAGACAGTGGTGATTATATTTCATTTCAGATACCATCTGTGTGCAGATAATTTACAAACTCATAATATACTCCAAATGACTGCCGGACCTATTGGCCCATGCTTTGTCCTTTCAGATAAAGGTCCAGTGTGTTTATGGCATCACTCGTGTACCCTTAGCTCCCATATATCAGAATATAATGAGGATCTACCTTTTTAATTTTGCAAGCATATCTTAGGGCACTGCTGCCTTGCACAAGATATTTTGTTTGATTGCATCAATCTAAAAGACCCCTGGGGCCTTTCAGAACCCCCAAACTGACAATTGTTCAGTTAGAAGTTTTCTTCTAAACTCTTCGTTAACGTTTTTTTTACGAAATATTGCATTTCCAAGTGCACCTCTTGGCATTCCAAAAACAACATGTTCACCTTTGCATGTTTCTACCTGGCAACTTCCTCGGGCAGGCTGTTGATAGACTGTGATGTGTATTTGTCATTATCTCTGTCTTTTGTTGGTGGACTCTGAGCCATTGTCCTGTGACTACGGAGTAATCCATTATTGGTGGCGGCTGCTGGTGCTATGTCAACAACCCATTAGACCAATCTTAAACGGAAAGGTTGCCTGCAGGTTATAAATTACGATTGTATATTAATAGGTTTTAATTGTTTTAGCTGAAATGTATATTTTTATTAGAAAAATTGTAATAACTTAGATGTTAATTACTACCAGTTGTTACTTGATACATTTTGCAAATAATTGTGTTCTGTGAAGTTACACAAGCCGCCATTTTTACAGTAATAAATATGTTTTAAATAAAAATTAAATATAGCACGAGCGCACCCACCTCCTCCGCCGTCCTCTTGCAGCGGGTGCGACCGAAATTGTCCCGCTTCGTGAATTCAGTTTGGCAATGCGGGCACCGAAAAGGCCCCAGTGACGTTGGAGGCGCCTAAAAATAGGAACGAATGATAGAAGAAATTAAAACAAATTGAAATGTGGTATTAACAACGACTTACTATGCGAGCCGTGGCTAACATCTCCGCTGCCGCCGCTGCTGGTGATGGTGGTGCTAACAGCGGCAATGCCTTCCCGAAGGGTACAATGGATTCACCCCGTGCGGGTTAGACTTATATAGCATAGTAATCTTCAGGACTGCTCAATGTGGTTTACATTTTACTCCCTGGTAAATCACTACGCCATTGCGACACTATTACTATTATTATACAAACATGTTGCTTCATATGATGAGAATTATGCTGTACCAATTCAGTTATATTGGGCTGTGGCATAAGACATACACATCGCAAACATTGCATTACTGTTTTAGATCACACGAATCCAGAATCCAGTGCTGTACCAACAGTATGTGCTGTGTCGAGACATAATAGAGAAGCACAATGGACCGCAGCAAATTAAGGAACATCTACTCTGGCACATCGCAAGCCGTGACGCCGTGGACAACATCAATACCAGTGGTTTCAGAGGTAATCTCAGGGACAGAGAGAGTTTGTGCAGATTTATATTGCAGTATCAAACATGTTAGTGGGAGAGCCAATTATGTCCTATAGGCATAGAATGTTAATATTTATGGCAACATTTACAAATTATTTCTCATAAGCTAAGCAATAAGACAGCTGATGTTATCATCAGTTCTTTGGGCTGAAGGTCCGACAGATTTGTGCCGGAGGTGTCACCCTGGAACAACTCATTTCCATAACACCATGAGAAAAATGCGTAACACAATTAAGCATATATATATATATATATATATATATATATATATATTGTGTATATATATATATATATATATATATATTTTATATATATATATATATTGTGTATATATATATTGTATATATATATATATATATATATATATATATATATATATATATATATATATATATATATATATATATATATATATATATATATATATATATATATATATATATATGTGTGTGTGTGTGTATGTATATAAATGTAGGCATAGGCATTACAACGTGGTAGTGCCACTACTCTGTATATAGGAGAGCTGTATTTGACCGAGTCATTTTAAGAACATCTCAGCCCCACCCAAAATGCTACATTTTCCATTCTACCAAGCCTCCTGACACTAATCTCTTTGTATAACTGAACAGTCGACTTTACCAAATCTCTGTTTCTACGTTCTACACAACCACTGGCAATTGGCATAACAAGCAGAGTATCTGAGTAATAGTAATTTTAATAACACATTCTGTAATATATACAATTTTCATGAAACGGGCTTTGTGAATATATATTTTATTTTTAGATGTATCCTCACTGGCATGTAAGTTGAAATATATATATATATAAACATATTGGATCATCTTATTTGCTTTACTAATTTGATTGGCGTCATTTTATTTATTGTCAATGAAAACATATTTTACTAGCACTATTTTGTGAACTGGAATTCTGCAACAATAGCTACCTTTGAAACTTGTCCACCCACCCGTCATTTGGAAAGGTCAAACAAGTTTTTCGATGGCTAGATATGTGTCCTCAAAAATAATATATGTTATAAATGACACTTTGAAAAATGGGTACCGCTCATGTGTTTATAGTTGATTTCAGGTTATAATATACATGTAGACTGGCTTGTAACTGAAAATATATGAGTTAACATACATTTGTCTAACATAACATGTTGATCTTTCAAAAAGGCCTGGCTATATTAAATGTATTGTGTTTTAAACAAGTGATTTTAAAATGGCAATACAGTGTATGATAGTATGCATAAGCAATTAACCATATTCGATATACACAATAACTAGACCGTGTATATGCATGATTATTTTAGTTTACTAAGGTAATGAAATTAATGTTATTCACTGTTAAGTCATTGTTTGTTTTAGTTAAACCAATCAAGTTCACAAAGAGTGCACCACCTGAACAGCGTGTCACACGAAGCACACAAGGCCAGAGATACGTCTACCAAACTCGTGTTGTACCAGGTGACTGCAGATATCCTGTAGATGCTGGAAATGGTCATGTGTACGGCTCCACATTCAAGGCTGATACACAGACTTATGTTGTGTTCTCCAGTCACCAGGCTTACCCTGAGTACCTGATCAGGTACTGAAGACACAACAGCTTGAGAGCAAGGAGCTTTGTCATCAATGTACGTGAAAACAAAGAGTGTAAAATAATGTCAGAACAAATAGACAGAGATGTGTTATGCAGTTAATATCAAGCAGGTTTTGATTTCATTGTCAGTTATAGTGTAACTGTGCATCTTTTTAGAAAGATATCTTCAATATTTACATTTCACATTTGTGACTCAAGATATTGTATTGTCTCAACGAGACATTTGTTTTGAGGTAGAACACACAATATTGCTTTGCTTATCAATCACGCTAATCTGTTGAAGACATTTATAATAAGTGATGCATATATAATGAATATGCAATAGAATATATTATGTTTTAATTCATTAATCAAACTTGATACTGGTTTATTCGTAATGTGTATTCATAGACATGCAACTTAATGTATAACAGGAATTCTGCTGTGTTGAATGTGAGAAAATGGAAACTTCGGCAATGTTGCAAATCAAACTTGACGGTAATGTTTTGTTTACAATATAGAACGACCAGGGCTGTAGATTGTCAACATAATTCTTGTAGTCTTTGCAACATATTATTATTTAATTAATAATATTAAATCTAGTAACAAGTAAATGCCTATTTGTAATAATTCTCACTCATTTCATCATGTTTTGTATGCACCTTGCACATGATGTTGGCCATTGTGAACGTAGATGAACATTGTATTAAAGGAAGTCAGGTATCTCTTTTAGTGTAAATGTGTGTACACATTTAAATTCACCCAACATCTGCCTTAACTGATACTGTAACCAACACCACACTCCACACTGACCTAGCATATAGAATTAGCATTGTCATGAGACCATTGTATGATGACGCCACTTACTTATTTTGTGTGGATTACGCTTGCTGTGTTTTGTTAACTGGGTCCACTGTTATTGGTGAGAATCTGAAGGTTTGTTGATGTGTGAGAATCAGGAAGATGCTATGATTCAGAAGTAATAGTATTGTATCCTGGTCGTTTAAGCAACCCACTTAAGCCACATGTTTAGGTGTTATGCTTGCTAAAATTGTCGTTTTATAACTAATAGTACCCAATATAATGTGGTTGCACTGATGAGCACTCTCTGTTATGGTTAACAGTTAAACATACGTTTTTTGCATGTACCAACTATAAAACGCATCAATACCACTGGTGCACAGTTGACCTATTGTATAGAGATGGTTTTGTATCGATTAACGTGCGTTATGGAATCACTGCTTCAGTTATAACTTAACTCGCAAACTGATCATAGCGTTTTAAATACTATTATTGAAACCTAAAGTAGTACGCACGCATGCATATAGTGTTTTTTTCGTTCATATTATGTTGATGATACTAACATTACTATGGTACTTATATAATGGTATGTACTGGATACTTTCCCTGCTGTTATGGTTTCAAATGTGCCACGATTGGTTTGTTTTTGCTACTATTATATTGCAAAACATATTATCTAAAACAATCGAAGTGTTAAATCTGTAAGGGTGTTTTTGTAAAGTGACGATTCTACAGCTAAGTGCCATACACTTTTTGACATGGAATATATAGTGTTTGTATAAATACATGCACTATTGTACTAACAAAATATTATATCCGAGACGAAAACTAGAAAATGCACTCTAAATTAAAGTCTAACGCAACCCTTCTTTTCAACCTGTGTTACATGTTATGTGACACCCACCACCTTGGCATGTTGCTAATATCTGTAGTTGTTTTAGAACATTTATCTTGATTTTCTGTTTGACAACTAATATGTATTTGTGTGCAAACAAACGAAATCTAACTTTGTTAACTTGTTTGTTAACTCTAATTTATATAATGCTAAAATACTACAATGCCATATGTGAAAATTCCACCTTAGTCCATCATGCATGTTTGCTCTGTATTTAGTAATGGGATATTATATATTGATATTGTGAATGTGGAAGGATAACGTAGTGCAGGTCGATCATTTCAGTTAATTCAGCAACCTTTTGCAAACTTATTGAACATAACCAATGCTACTGTAATGAGTATACAGCAACCAACACAATAATGTGATTTTCTATACTGACATATTATTGAACGACAGTTGTGTGATGATGCCAGTTATATGATCATGATTGCAGTGTTGGTACCACAAAGAATTGTTTGTGCATAGTCAGAAATTCTTTATCTACGTTTGTGTTACAAATACATATGCAATAGCTGGTACTAATAATGAATGAAAACTCAAAACTAATGAATGAAAAAGTTTAAATGGAAGAAACCAATGCTTGTAGATGGATGTCCTTGTGTGTAAGTGTGCAGGCTTTGTGATATGCCAACTAATGTGTTGCCAACTGTATAAGTGTAATAATATTCAAGGTTTTTGTTTTCAAATGATTGTATTATATGCGCATTTTAAAGGTGATGGTTGAACAGTTGATGTCACTTGATGTAGAATATTGGATGGTGTTCCTAGAAATATAGCTTTGCTGCACTAAAACATATGATAACCAAAACGAAAAATTGCAAAATACACACTCTAACACCAGTTCTGCTTGCATTTCATTTATTCTGTAGTATAGAACTTACGTTGCATTACGTACACGTCTCGTATACATCTCATATACGCAAGCATTCCAAACATGTACCAAATACACAATGATTATAAAATCAGTAGACTTGTTATATTCCTTCCCTAGTAGAATCATGTCATTGTCCAAAACATTTTATTACAATTACGCATAACAACCGCTACAGCTTAAGTAATATTTAGTATATGTTGTCCTACGATATCTTTGTTAAATAGCTATCTTATGTGTGCATTATTGAAGTGAACACCTACTCGGGGGTGTCAGACATGTATTGAAATTGCCAAATATCATACAAAATGCAGACTGAGTTTCCATGCATTATTTGATTACCACAACAGTTTAGGACAATGATTCTTACCGATTGTTACATTTGTACCCAGTGGAAAGAATGCAGCGTAGGTCATTCTCGTTCCACTTGTCCTTCCTTTGTTTGCCAGCCATCCACCAAATTATCCACATATGCCACCCACTATAGTTGTTTGACGCCCCGTCAGCTTCTTAAAACATTCACACCAGCCTCCTTCCTCACTTCATCCAGTTTTCACTCACTCCAGCCTCCTTCCTTACCCCTTACTTCCTTCATTTTAAACTCACACCAGCCTTCTTCCTCACCTCCTCAAGTGTTAACTGACAGCAGCCTCCTTCCTCACTTCCTCTAGGCTTAACTCACAACAGCCTCCTTCCTCTCCTCCTCCTTGGATCACTCACACAAGCCACTTTACTCACCTTCTCTAGTGTTCAGTCACACCAGCCTCCTTCCTCACCACCTCTAATGTTCATTCACAACAGCCTCCTTCCTCACCTCCTCCAGTGTTCATTCACAGTAGCCTCCTTCCTCTCTTCCTACATTGTTCACTCACACCAGCCTCCTTCCTCACCTCCTCTAGTGTTCACTCACAACAGCCTCCTTCCTCACCTCCTCCAGTGTTCATTCACAGTAGCCTCCTTCCTCTCTTCCTACATTGTTCACTCACACCAGCCTCCTTCCTCATTTCCTCTAGTTTTCGATTGCCTCAATTTCCTGCCATCGTCGACGCCATGGTTACGCTACCACCCATCTTGTAATGTTCAAGTTAAGGAACGTGTTTGGAAAGTACGTTTTTTTATTTGAAATATTGTGGTATATTCATATGCTATTGTTGCGTTTTCAGGTGTGTGCACCAATTATCGACGTTGTTGCGTTACGCATCCATGCCACGCCATGCTCGTTGTACCGCTCACTGCCCCAGCTGTCGTCTTTTCCTGGTCGTCTCAAATCCGTCCTCACACGGTCCTTCCATTTCAGCAGTGGCCTTTCCCTTATCCGATGTGTTTGTGTAACTCCACCTCGGTTTCTTTGCAAGTTTCCTTTCTTTGCAATCTCGCAACTTCTATTATTGCTGTCGCTCTCTCAACGTCTCTGTATCCAGACCACACAGACAGGGGGTAACACACGCTGTCATAACTTACCTGAAATGTGGCATTAATAAATTGAGCGGTCCTCCACCAACGCACTCAGTATATACAGTTCTTACTCAAGAAGAGTGGCGTACAGGTGCAGTGACCAAAGTCACATGACACGGGTGGAAGACACGCGCCAGGACCAACTGGAGAACACGAGAGCTGCCCTCAGCGAGATACATCGCACAACTGACGCCCTAGATGAGAGATAGACATTTTTTAGTCGACCACGGTTCTGTATGAAGGCGAGACAGTGTCATATGCTGCCTGTCCAGATCGTATTGTTGTACAACAGCTCGGAGATGATTATAATTAATATTTCGCATAACTATATAGATATATATATATATACATAAATAAATAAATATATATATATATATATATACGTAGATGTATATGTTAGTGAATAAATATTTTTTAATGAAATTAATTACAATTTACATAAATGTTTATATTAATAAATTTACAAATCAATATTTTAAAATGTTCTTAAAGTATAATATTAAGTACAGGTCGAGGTAATATATCCGACCACTTACAACTTATCTAATGTTCACCAAGCCCCATGCAGACCAGACGAGGCCTTAACAATGAAGCTATGTCGTCAGTGAATGAGATTGATGCCAGTGCAAAACAAACAACACTTTGTCTCTGCCTACAGTGTCCTGAGCTTAATAAAAGGTATTCCAAATATTTTGGACAAACACATCAGCTAATGCAAGGAAGACAAGCTCGATCCTCCTTACGAGAACACGTGTCATATATGTTACTGCAGTCATCGTTTGTCTTGAATGAAATAATACCAAAATGACATGCTTATTGCGTTTTGCCCTCATAGAAGGGTACCACGTAATAAACGTCAAATCTGATATTTCTAAAATGAATGTACCTGTTTTAGATAAACCTAATTTGTCATAATTATATTTAATTATTTTGGTATAAACAACTTCCTGAAATGCCGAAAACCACCGAAGTGGTAGATGCCGAGGCGACCAATCGTGTGCGGCCGAATCGACCAAAATGCCGCGGAAGCGTTCAAAATATTTCGCCGACACCAACATATTTCGTCGACCCGCCGAAATATTTCCCTGTGGCGTCCAAGGATTTCGCCGACGCGTCCAGAGAATTCACCGCCGACATAGTAGCACTGACGAGACGACCAGTTATCGTCAAAACGATACTCTACCCGTATTAGCGTATACGCCAAAACACCGACTGATAACATTTGTCATAGATTGACAGCTCTGACAACATGTTACACTACCACATCATTCCTATTCAGTCACTCAGCGCCACACAAGTCTTCACACCTCTGGGAATGTATATCCGGTCCAGGATGTCGTTCCGCATGCGTGCACAACTGGCGTGACTTCAGGTGGCCAATTAACTTTGACCCCCGTGCCAGAATGTCGATAATGAGTTAAAAACCTATGCGGCGATATAATAATAATTACGACTACAGTTTCGTGCGCGCACTAGACTAGGTTAACCAGACTCCGTGAGGTGGCAGCACTTCCAACCCCTCAACTTCGTCATTGATATTCCATAGAATATGAATGGTCTGCCAATGTGGCCGACAGGCTCTCAGGCCAACTATGAAATAAAAATTAAAATAACGATATACTTTGACAAGATAATGATATCCTATAAATAATATTCACCGGCGAATTTATATTCACGTGTTCACGCCAGTAGACAGTTACATACATATCAAACGGAGAGAGATATGTCATGCAAAAGCGGAAATTTCTATTTAACATTATACGTGCTATAAACAGCGCTGAAAAGTACTGTTATGGAAAGCCGTAAGATGCACAACGCTCTGAGACAAGGATATTAAGAAAAATAACTGTTTATGAAATTAATAAGTTCAAGTAATGCAATAGCTACTTGCTAACCAGTCACGTACAAATGCCCATTTTTTTTCTTGTGTGGACTAAGGTTTTGGTTTAGAGCTACTGTTAGGATTAGAGTTAGGCTGAAGGTATGTTTGACAAGATTGACATTATGTGTTTTACATGTATTTCTACGTGAGCGGTAAGCGAGTAGCCAGATGGCTCTTACAAGAATGTGCGATGCTTCCGATTAACAAGGAATTAAATGGCTTCGATTACCGAAACTCCGTGAGATGGCAGCACTTTTCGCAGCCGAACGAAAATCGGTTAAGTGACATTAGGGTAGATACCACCATTGATTTCCCCATAGGCGGCCATTGTAACGTTATTTTTCATTTCCCTATAGTTTTGTGAAGCGTATATGGTATTGACAACTTTATATGTTAATCAGCCTCCATTTATATATGTCATGTATATAATTCGTTAAATTATCATATCTCATTCTCCAAAAATCCAAACTCTAACCCCTTCATTTCTGCTCGAAGCAGCAGGCGATTGCCCATGTTGATTGACACCTCTAGGCTGAGGTACGCATCTCGTCACTGTCTGACAAATGCATTATTTCGCAGGTCTGATACAATACTACATAAAGATTTTTTTTAAACTCAATCAATCCTATATTAAGTGTTTCCAGAAATTAGCACAAACGGCACAATGCAGTTCTTTTGAGCAGGACTAGAGATCTCCACTAACAAGGAAGTAGCGAGGAGCGAACAAGTGCTGCCACACCAAGGCACACGATTGCGACAGTGATAGGTGGTGGCGCCATATAGCGTAGTTGGGTTACACTAGACTACCGCTATTCCGGGTTGAAACGACACTACAAGGAAATGCAGGAAGTATTATAATGTTATTATACCGTGTATGACGATGAGCAAGATGTCTACATGATTGCGCTACTGTTGGTTATGAAGTGTAACGTCGGTCGTGGAAATGGAAGTGTTAAAAGTCGTACAAAAGACTGGACTGTGAATGAGCTATTTGACTTTGTAAACTAGCGGCTGTCCGAGCCGGAACACTAGCTAGGTCTAGGTCGGTCAGTCCGAGACTGCCGTGACGTTGAACGACACACCCAGTGTGAGATATACAGTTTCGTCCACTTCGACTGAGAACACAGTAGGTTGTACAATTATCGTCGTATTTCTTTGTGGCGCTAGTTTGCGTTTCGAGCTTATAAGCTTGTTAAAACGAGTGAAGTTCCTGTTTGCCCTACGGCTACCACTCCTACCAGTGAAGTGCCACCTTTGATTCTTCGATGCCACGCCAGAGGTCTCCACTATGCTACATACCGGTGACCACTGAACCGGAACATCAAAACAAACGGGAGCCGCATGTTGCTGACGGCCGTACATGATACAACAGACGTGCGATGTATCAGAGGTGTATGGTAACACAGCTGTGCCGTCAGTGCGGTGTTAACAAAGGGAAGCGTGGCATAGCTACAGGCATAGCTACAGTCAGTAAACTAATTAATTCTTTAGTAATTGGTAATTGCTGCTTCTGTGTATGTGCATGTGTGTACATGTGCGCGCGCGCGCGTGTGTGTGTGCGCGCTCGTTCGTGCATGCGTGCGTGCGTGCGTGCGTGCGGTGTGGTGCATGTGTGTGGGCACACTTACGTGTCCGGGGTTCGCGCGCTAGCAGGGCGTTCGATGGGAGAGAACGCGCATACGAGTGTATATGGGACGGTACAATATACTTTGTATACGGAGACTATGGAAACACGTACGCAAGTACATTTATAATATGTCTTTGTAACTAAGCTTAACCATTTGGTGTGCATATAGTTTATCTTTGTATGGTTGGTGACTGCACATGATTCCATGCCGTAAATCGTTATCGAAAGTACGCATGAGCTGTAGGTTTGTCTCTTCATGCAAGTTCCATAATTATCATTGAATATACCGCAGTAGTAGTTGGAATTGTTTCTTATGTTAGACATACATTAGTGCATAGTAAGAAAACAAAACAAATTCTTGGAAGTTAGCCGCCGTTTGTACTTAGTGCCTATAGATGTGCATTTTTGTGGCGTAAAAATGCTTCAAAGATGCACAACTCCTGAAGTATTAAACTGCCCACGATAAAACTCCTATATATTCGGGTATCTATGTCGGATGGTGGGAAACATAGACTCGTGATAATAAATTAACACTTCAAATTTCATCAAAATCGAAGCCGGTCGTGTAAATTTCATCCTGTTTGTGATTGATTTGACATGTAATTTCCCGTTTACAACTTTATGCGATCTCACTTAACGAATCAGCCTTATTTAGGACATTTTACTTAGCTGACATTTCTATGCTGGTACTGAGGGTGGGCACTGTCAGGATGCTTGTCATCCTCATTGTTTCTTTTACGTTCCCCACTGATACGGCACCAGCATTAATGTGATTATCTGACTCATGAGGGGCAAACATTCCCCAATAATAAAGATAATAATGATGATGTTTATTCTCTCGCAGTCACAGCGGTTGAAAAATACACGACATTACCACTGATAAAACAATTCAGTAATGTATATTAGTAAAACTATCTATCAACATTACTAATATAAAATATATATATATATATATATATATATATATATATATATATATATATATAATATGAAATTGTTACTAATTAGAGTATGTGGTGAAATTGTAAAACGATAAAATAAAGTAGGATAATAAACTATACATGGCCTATAATATGAATATATACATTTTGACTTATTAAATGTAAACATTTTGACTGATTAAGGTGTCAGAAAAAAATCTTAGACATTTAGCAAAGTAAATTGTTAAAAATATAAATGGAATATACAACTCATTAAAATATCTAAGTTGTAGAAAATAGACCACTGAGTAAATAGCTAAAGAGATTCACAGTCCATAACAAGTAATACTCGTATATGAATAGAACTGTCCAGTTACTGCCAATTGTACCGTCTGTATGACACAAAAGAATTCCTGAAACGTTCGGTACTACAGCGAGGAATACAGTAAACACGTGCATTACAGATTGCATAATTAGGTGTCCTGGGGGAGGCAGGAGATGGTTGCTGCTTGTGATTGGGTTGCTGCATTCTCGGCAGCAGAGATCTGCAATGCGCCTCCCTCCGGTCTGCCAGCGTTGGTAGTCTTGCAATGGCGATGGTGTCGTCATAACACATTCCACGAAATATAGTGCACATGGCCCTTTTTTTGTTCTCGGGCTGTTTTTTTGTTTGTTTTTGTTTTGTTAGGCTCGTATGCCACACCTGGTAGGCCTACTCGATGACGGAGGTGATGATTGTGATATATATCTTGACGAGATAATGAGGTTCTACTCCTGCTCGCTTGAGCAGGATAATAAAATACAGGCGTTGTGAAGCTTTTGCAATGTTGAGAGTCAGGGTTTTACTTCAGACATATCATGCATATCCTCGCCGGGTATTGAATAGCGTGAAGAGATTATCCACGCCCCCAGACTGCTTTTGAAAAATTCACAATTTCCGAGACACCTGCGTGGCCTCGTTGGATCACTATATCAGCCCTAATACAAGGAAAACTGATGGGATATATCTCCACTAACAAATTTACCTATAACCACTTTGGATGACTTAATTGGATGACTTAATTGACGCTATTCACTTCCGGATTATGTTGCATGCTGTCGCCCAAGCGCTTTGCTAGCCTCGGTTACCCAGGCTCCATGAGGTGGCAGCAATTTTAAGCCCCTCAACTCCGCCTGGGGAAAGAAATGCTCTGCATTTGTTAGGCCTTACGCCAGATTAGGGTAGAGACGCTGATTGGCTCTCAGGCCAATTATGAAATGTATTCAACATTTAACTTATATTAACACAAAAATAAGTAAACATTCAAATTTATAGTTGTTTATCAAGTAAGAATTACGGAAGGATTAACCAGTATCCGTGAGGTGGCAGCATTGTTTAGCCCCACACGAATAACATACAAATTAAATAAGGATACCTTTCTATCAAATAACGCTCTATTGTAAAAAGCAACTATTCAAAATTAAACTAATATTAACACAAAATAAATAGAATTACAAATTTGCAGTTGTATATAAAAATAGAAATTACGGCAGGAATAACCAGTGTCTGTGAGGTGGCAGCATTGTATAGATCACGCGGATAAACAAAGAAAAGCCGACTAAGTAACCAGACTGTCTTCTCGTAGTAGTGTCTTCCGTAGCCGACCGACAGTCGGTTAAGCGACACTAGCGCTTACGATATAGAAAAACGGAGGGTTGGAGGTAGACAAGTTGGATATTGTTTCGCGATATTATTCACTATGTTTATGTTATTGCGACTCACTCAACATGTGCCACACTATCAGACACACCACACTGCAAGATGGACGGACGTACTTTTCAAAACATTCGCATTGACCTTCTCGACTTTGTCTGGGCTATCACTGTTTGACGTGATATTTTAACACAGTGGGAAGGTGTTGTTTGAATGTATCTGGGGCTACGTTCTCAATTTTGCCACAAAAATAGGTATATATACATACAACGTTACATTTTGTAATATTATTTTCAAAATATTTGTAACTTTGCTGTGAAGTACCATGTATAATTATAAACACACACATTAAAAATTCAGTATTTGGGATAAATTCCTCTCTATGTCTAGTGTATTTGGGACTAATCCCATTCTCTCACCAGAGAGGAACTTAGCTATTCAGTTCTGACATTTGTATATACATATATGTATATCTCACTCACTCACCCAGGCTCTCACTCAATCACAATTGTCAAAGGATACAACGGTTCCAACAAATGCTTCTATCTATGACTACCTAGGAAACATAAATAAACAAAATGTATTTCTAACTCCAGTTAGTGAGGAGGAAGTTATCCGAACTGTGAATACTTGGGAATGTAAAACATCCACAGATTGCGACGACATCACTTTTGGTAAAAAAAATGAAATGCATTGCAAAACCTATCACGTATATTTGTAATTTATCTTTCATTTCATTAATATAGCAAAAGTTATCCCACTCATTAGGTCTGGGGATAAATATATGCGCACTAATTATAGGCCTACTTCACTATTACCACAGTTCTAAAAATATTAGAAACAAATTTCAATTCTCGTCTGGAGGCCTTTATTACCAAATATAAATTGCTAAACCCAAGCCAATATGGATTCCAACGAAACATTTCATGTACTAATTGATCTTATAGATGGAATTAGCCAATCATTAGATGCAAAACAATACGCTATTGGAGTGTTTATTGACGTATAAAAGGCATTCCACACAGTGAACTATTGTGTACAAAAATGGAAATATTTGGTATCAGTGGTGTAGCATTCAAATGGATTAATCGTTATCTGGAAAACAAAAAGCAGTTTGTGTCCTTTGACAAATGCACCTCTGATATGCGAGATATTTTACGTGGTGTCCCACCGGTTTCAATATTGGCCCCAAACCATGTATTCTATGTACTAATGATATGTGTAACATATCTAGTCTAGTAAAATTCATCCTCTTTCCAGATGATATTAATATTTTTCATGCAAATAGCAATATCAGTAGACTAAATGAAACAATATGTTGTGTATTGGAAATATTATGCGTATGGTATGCAGTAAATAAATTTATGTGAAATAACTAAAACCAATTATATGTTGTTTGGAAACAACAAAGAAGTCAATATAAAAATGCAATATGTTAATATCGAAAGAGAAAGGTTCAAACAGTTTTTGGGTGTGTTTATTGATAAACTTCTAAATTGGAAAGCTCATATAAAATATGTTCAATCAAAGCTTTCGTGAAGTACCGCTATAATGTATAGATGCAGTCATCTACTTGATAGAAATAGTAAATGTATTTTATATAATTCGCTCTTTTTATCTTATTTAAAGTATTGCGTACCTGCGTACCTGCGTACCTGCGTACCTGCGTACCTGCGTACCTGCGTACCTGCGTACCTACGTACCTACGTACCTAACTACCTACCTACCTAACTACCTACGTACATACGTACATACGTACGTACCTACCTACCTACCTAACTACCTAACTACGTACCTACGTACCTACGTACCTACGTACCTACTACCTACCTACCTACCTACCTACCTACCTACCTACCTATCTTCTCTCGCTATATATATATATATATATATATA